>OZJO01022202.1:0-24712 GCA_900406225.1 Acrobeloides nanus | reverse complement strand
AAAAAAGTTACAAAAAAAAATAGTCGAAAGTTACAAAAAAAAAAGTTACAAAAAAAATTAAAAAAGTTACAAAAAAAAATAGTCGAAAGTTACAAAAAAAAAAGTTACAAAAAAAATTAAAAAAGTTACAAAAAAAATTAAAAAAGTTACACGAAAAAATATTTCCGTAAAATTTCATTGGTTTTTTTGCTTCTCGACCAATAAAATCTTATGCTTCATGACCAATCGTTTCAATAAACATGATTTTTATTGAAAATCAGGCAAAGTTAGACTTTTTTGACATGCTTGAACGCAGCCTTAAAAAATCCTAGAACTTTTTAAAGAGTTTATTATTTGTACAAAAATAAAAATTTATATTATCGTGGGGGAGGGGTGAAAAGTTCGGGCCAGGAACCATGAAAATGCTTCCCCTGATCAAAATTACACCGAGAAAAATATTGAGAGCTACTTTTTTGGGGTGTCCTTGAACTTTTCACCCCCATTCCCCACATAAAATATTATGCTATAACTATAAAATAAGGCAATAATAATAAAAATATATTGCAAACTGAATCGTTAATAACTTGAAATTGAGTATTTATGAAGAAAAAAGGCACATGAAAAGACCGTTAGCACTATTGAAACACCCGACAAAAATACAGGGTGAGGCAAAAAAGGCATTTTTGTAATTTTTGGAGCCCGAAAATTTTTTGGAATTAGAAATTTTTTTCTAAAAATGACCCATATAGGGATAATTTTACATGGGAATCGATAGCGCGCATTCTTGAAGCATGAAAGAACTTCTTTGACCCTGATTCAGGGAATGGGTTTGGTGTATTGACGCGAAAATCGAAAAAATTTCTATTTTCGCCCGTATACCAACTCCATTTCCTGAATTAGAGTCAAGATAATTTTTTCTAAGCATGAAAAATTATCTCGACCCTGATTCAAGATAATTTTTTCTTGCTTACAAAGTGTGAGCAATCGATTTCTCGCATAAAATTACCCCCAGATGGATGGTTTCTGGGCGAAAGAAGAAAAATTTTCGATTTTCGCGTCAATACATCGAATCCATTCCCTGAATCAGGGTCAAGGAAGCGTTTTCATGCTTCGGGAATGAGCGCAATCGATTCCCATATAAAATTACCCCTATAGAGGTCATTTTTAGAAAAAATTTTCGGGCTCCAAAAATCACAAAAATGCACTGTTTTGCCTCACCCTGTACATAAATTTGAATTTTGAAAATAACAAATAGAATATGAAAAAATTGGCACTGAAGAATGAACTGAACAATGAATAAAAAAATTTGTACCATAAAACGCTTATTGCATCAGCTTTTTTAGCTAAAAATGACACAAAAATAGTGATGCACAAGTTACAAAAACGTGTGACACACTTTGACACATGGGGAAATATGCGAATTTCGTAGCACGATATTTTCAAAATTCGCATATTTCTGGTGAGGTTTCTCACTTGTTGTAACTTGAGCATCAATACTCAAAACCATATAACATTGAAATTATTAAACATTATAAACATCTTCAAAATTTTTCCTATCCTCTTCCAACGAGTGCCTTCGTTCGGCAGTCGATTTCGAAGTCAGTTGAAGTTTTTCTTTGTTCACTTCTACCACCGTACAAGTCGTCAATGAGTTTCGCTTAGCTTCCTTGCCCTGAATTGCAGGCTCTTTGACAGGGTTTCCAACAAGTTCGTTCGCATTTTTCACAGTCGCCGTAGCAATGGGCATGTTGGGGTCGTCGTCTTCGAAAGAAACACTACGTGCTATGGTGCCTCGTTTTCGGGCTTCCGAGGCCAACGACGGCTTCTTCGAGACGTTTGATTGGACTGTGAGAAGGGTGGAGGATGGTCGATCGAAAAGTTTTTCTTCACCGTTTGGTTTCGGCTCGGTGGAGGTATAAGTTTTCTTTGAAGTTGTGCCTAGAAATATGTTGAATTAGAGGGTGTCCCAAAAAAGTGGCATTTTTGCGATTTTTTCAAAAATTTTCAAGTTTTTTAATTTTCATCAAAATAACCTTATAGAAGATTTCTATCGATTGCACGCATTCACGGACATTGAACACGCTTCCCTGATTCAGGAAAGAGGCAAGTGTATTGAAGCGAAAATAAAGAGAATTTTGCGATTTTTTCAAAAAATTCCAAGCTTTTTAATTTTCACCAAATAGCCATATAGGAGATTTTTCTATGTGAGGAATCGATTGCGCGCATTCCCGGACCTTGAAAACGTTCCCTGACTCTACTTCAGGGAAGAGGCAAATGTATTGAAGCGAAAATAGGCTGTCTTAGGGGTAGAAACCCTCAGAGAAGCGTATTTTTAACAATTTTTTGACAAGTTTTTCAATTTTTGACGAAACATGACATAAACAAAGAAATAAAAATTACCATTTTTCACATCGACACCAATCCCACGACTTTTATCCAACGATTTTTCTCTTAGAACTTTTTTCAATCCCGACGTTCCCATTTGAATTCCACTCAACGAAGGCTTGTTTTCATTTCCCGAGGAAATATTTACGGCCGCTTCAAAACGTCTTCTAGTAGCCGCGGGTAGGGAAGCAATATAGTCGGCGATTTGCTGCTGCTGTTTCAAACTATCGCCCGATTTCTGAGGCTCGTGAACTGGCTTTGGTTCTATAGTACTTCGTATAGTTGGAGGAGACTGAAACTCGGCTGAGACTGGCATAGAGACTGTGCGAAGGTGATCCGTTGATAGGGAACCACCGGAGGAGTGTCGAGAATGGTTTGATCCCAAGTAGCTGAAAGAATCTTATTTAATGGGCTAGTTCAGTGGGAAAAAAGTTGCAAATTTTTGTTGATATTCCGAAAGTTCATGAAAAATGGGATATTTTTTGTTTTTACGGCATGTTCTGAGTCAATGTAGTTTTCGAGATAATTTGAAAAATCCGTCAAAAATCGAAAAATTCATTAAAATTTGAAAAATTTGCTAAAAATCGAAAAATTCGTTAAAAATTGAATTTTTAGGATCTGGTTCGATCGAGGCTGATTGCCCCCCCCCCACGAAAAAATTCAAAACATTAATAAATTTTGATTGAAACCCTTACTCTTTAGGCTTTGTCCTCATCCCTCCGAAATACCATGACCCTGTACTCGATCTTCTTTCAGCAATCTTTAATCTCAACTCTTCCATCCGTGCCATCGGGTCATTGTAAATACTCACAGACGACCCCTTTGAAGCCAAGTCTCCCATGGATGAAGACGTTGGGTAGATGGCATCGTATGGGGTCAAACCTGGAGAGCCAAAAGAAGAGCTAGTCATGATTCTCTTCAAATCCTCTTCTAAGAGACGAACTCGGAGGTCCAAAGTTCGTCTTTCATCCGTCCACTGGTTTTGAATATGACGTTTTTCGTCAAGTAATTCTTGGATGCGGCGTTCTTTCTCGAATTTTCCAGCTTCAAGTTTTTGGATTTTTGTCATTCTAAAAATTAATGAGTTACAAAAAATTTGCAATGAAAATGACAAAAATAATTTTTTTTAAACCGTTGGTATTAATATTAGGGCTGCGCGCGGGCGGGATCCTGTCCCCCAAATCCCGCCCGCACCATTTTTAAGAAAAAATCCCGCACGCACCATTTTTAAGAAAAAATCCCGCCCCGCAATCCTGCACACACATTTTTGAAAATCCCGCCCCGCAAATTGAATAATCCCGCAATGTCTTTTTTCATCGAAAATTTGGCAAAATCGATCGTTTTTAAGTGATTTTTTCATTGACATTTGACCATTTTTAACCAAAATTTTCAATTTTCGGGTCATTTTTTGCCGCAATCCCGTCCCGCGAAAAATTTTTTGAAAAAATCCCGCCCGCAGGCCAACGCACAGCCCTCATTAATATAGACGTTAAGCTTAAACCTAGGCTTAAAGGAGGGTAAAATTACGGTACATCGGTAACAAAAATGTTTTTCGCATAGTGGAATCACCACATACCCCCTATTTTTGATGCGAAAAACACGAAAATCGCGCTAAAAAAATTCCTAGTCGCTTCAATAGTGGTCAGATTGAATTTTATGCCAATTTTGGGGGTCTCGGTTTTAGAAAAATCGTGTTTTGACCTCATTTTTCCATCTAAAAATGCCATATTCCTATATGTATACTTTTTTCTAAAACCCCCAAAATTGGCCTAAAATTCAATCTGACCACTATTGAAGCGACTAGGAATTTTTTTAACGCGATTTTCGTGTTTTTCGCATCAAAAATAGGGGGTATGTGGTGATTCCACTATGCGAAAAAAATTTTGCTACCGACGTACCGTAATTTTACTCCCCCCTTTAAGCCCAAGCCTAGGCTTGTTAGGAAAATGTTTAAGCTGATTAAAAACGCAAAACATCTTACAATGCTTCAGTCTCGACTCTAGCCGTCGTCTGCCTCCTCTTCAATACCTCATCATGCTCTTTTTGAATCTCCTTTATATGACTTTCCAAATAAGCTATCCGTTCATCTTTTGAAACCAAATCTCTTTTCAAGATTGCATGGTCGTCATGATCCACCGAACAATTTGGCTTTTTATTCAGCCCCTCCTTGGCCAAATGCATTTTCAGTTGGGTGAGCTCCATTTCCAAATGGGCTTTTTCTTTACTCGATTCTTCTTGCAGTCTTTTCTTATCATCCAATGCTTCTTGCAGCAATTTTTGTAAATGACTGCATTTATCGACGACGGCGGCCGCATCAAGAGCTTGACGGTTTTTGTCCGCGATTCGGACTTGTGCATTATCGAGGGCTTTTTCTAGCATTTCAATATGGTTTCGTTGTTCTTCAAGCGTGGCATTTTGGGCTTCTTTTAGCGCCATTAATTCTTTGTCTTAAAAAATTTGTTGGCATTCTTTTACTTGAGGACTCACTTCTAAACATTCCATTATTTTTACTCTTTTCAACAAATTTTATGTTTCAAATCGTTTAACTATTATTTCTTGTGTATTTTTCTCACTTGTTTGAAACAATTTTGGTTTTTTAGGCCACATAGTTGATGGATTTTGGCGGCATTGAACGGAATACCAACAAATGCTTTATGGTTAGTTCCCGATAGAACGGTCGAGACACTTTTGCCTAATATATTTTGCCTGGTACAACCATAATCTCGGACGGATGGACAGCATATCGACGAATCAGTGAACTTCCACAAGGCTACACACACCAGGTTGTAAAACATTCGGAGAATTTCGTGGATTCAGAAACAAGTGTGACTAATAACCAAATCGAATCTAGTGGCAGAAGTTCAAGATGGAAAACAAGAAGTCCAAGATAGAAAACAAGTACAGTGGAACCTCGATTTAGCGCGCCCCCCCCCCAGAAAAGGGCGCTAAATCGAGGTTTCACTGTAGTTCAAGATGGAAAATAAGTAGTCGAAAATCATTGAAATATCAAAATTTGTTTAAAAGAGTAAAAATAATGGAATTTTTAGAGGCGAGTCCTCAAGTAAAAGAGCAGAAAAATTAGCTCTTTTTTCAAGTTTTAAAAATTAAGATGATACTTTTTTGTTTTAATTTTTTTTCAAATTTATACTTTGTGGAATAATCTCATTCAACAACATATTCAACTGAATAACTTGCTCGGCTTGAGCCTGTACTGCTTGAGGATCATAGTTGGACTGATTCATCGATTGGAAATTCACGCGTTCAAGTTGTTGCTGGAGAAGTTCATTGCTGGAAGTTAGACTGAAAAAGAGAGGTGGAAATTTTTTCAAAAAATCTCACAGTTGTATTTGTTGCTCCATTTTCATGATTGCAGTCTTTTCGAGTTTTTCTTGTTTCTCGCGTTGAGTTAGAACTTGATCAAAGTCTTTTTCTATTCGTTCATAGGCGACTTCGAGCTGAAAAAAAGATAGTGATCAAGGGAGTAGAAAAATGCTATTTTTAGTCACTTTTTGTCCTAAAAATTCAATTTTTGCAATTTCGAGATGAAAAAATTGAATTTTTAGGGCAAAAAATGACTAAAAATAGCATTTTTCTACGTCCTTGATCACTATCCCTGACACTTTAAGGATATTTTTCACCTGTTTTAGCTTATTGGCTTTTCGTTGTAACACATCGACTGTTTGCTTCAAAATTGCATTCTCATTCCGTAATGCTTGAACATCAGAAGTTTTTAGCACAACGGTGGAAACCTTGTTGTTGTTTTCTTGACTCATCGCATTTGGGTGCAAAATTGCATGCGTCCATTCATTAGTCTCTCTGGGATCGGAGGAGTGAACATTATGTACAACATCGTTCCATCTATAGAATTTTTATGAGCTATTTTGACCCTGGGGCCACCCCAGGGTCAAAAATCGAAAAAAATTTCTAAAATGACATATATAAGGGTAATTTTATGCGAAAATCGATTGTGCTTATTTCCGAAGCGTGAAAACCTTTGTTTGACCTTTAAAAATTTTTAAATATATATTTTTACTCCATATTTTCACATTTATTGACTTTAAACTTAATTTTTTTCGACTTAGACTTAAGCCCAAGCCTAAGAATGCGCGCAGTCGATTTTTCGCATAAAATTATCCCTAAATATGTCATTAAAAAATTTTCAATTTTTGACCCTGGGGTTACCTCCCTGATCCCACAATAGCTTCGAATTTTTCTATTCTTTATATTATGCTCTTACTGATCAGTTTTGGAATCTGCACGAATAAACAAACAAGGTTGAGAATGGCTTATCGAAGGGTGCGGATTTTGGGTATTTGGTTGATAAAATCTGCAAATAGAAAAAAATTTAGGTGGTTCACAAATGAATGCAACCTAAAATTTTGGCGCTGTTGTTGCTGTAGCACATGGCTTTGATAGTTTTCGATCATACTCTGTAGTTGCCTATCATCGCTTAGCTCAGGTTTATGCTCTGAAAAGATCGATTTTTAATCATGATCAGTGGCGTACCCATTTCGTGAGGGGGGGGGGGGGGTGGCCTCCTTCCCCGAAAAATGAAAATTTTTCCTAATGTTTCCCCCTATGCTTTCTCTTTCAATTTTTAACCAAAAAACCAGCGCCGCAGGCGAAATTTTTGTTGAAAATGTGTGTTTTTAAGCTGAAAATGCGCAGAAAATTACGATTTTTGTTGAAAAAATGGAAATTTTTAGACAATTTTGGTGAAAAAATGCATATTTTTAGACATTTCTTGTGAAAAACCTAATGGGAGACCATTAGAATTTTTTAATTTTTTTTAAATTTTAGGAAAAATCATAAGGGGGAGACCCTTATGATTTTTTTCTACTTTTGAAAATTTTAGGAGGGGTAATTACCCCCGTACCCCCCTAAAAATTCGATTTTGAGCAAAAATTCGATTTTTGAGAATAAAAAATTGAATTTTTAAGCAAAAATTTCGATAGGGGGGACACTCATGTTTTTGGGCTTCGCGAAATTTTTTCTGGGTACGCCACTGAATATGATCCTTCAAATCACCTGCATTCATATCATTAATAGAATGAGCCGCAGCTTCTTGTAACAAATGCGTCAACAACCTCCCATCATTTAATGATGTAGTTGAAACTTTATGAATATTGCTGCCATTCACCCCGTTTTCCTTCGACATCTTCGCTCGATAGAATATCACAAATTCAACTCCATTTAGACCTTTCTTTATACGCCCTAAAAATTCGAAAGGTGATCAAAAAGTGGTCGCTAAAATTGTTGCTTCAATGAGAGAGAGATGTCGGTTGGGAGCGAGCGGACAATTTTTACAATGCTACACATCGCTGCTGCTGGGCAAATTGCCAAAATTCCTGGGCAAAACGCCAAGTAGCAAAAAGATTTATAGTTCTGTCGAAAAATTTTTCGGCCTTCATTCTTTTTAGAAGAAAACTTCGTTTCGGCAGTTATTTTTATCAGTTTAATAAGTTCAAACGTCATCGTTTATTTTGGAAATTTTTTGAACTGTTTATGGGGTCCGCGCTAAATAATGTTGTCGGAAATCAACGCTAATTTTACTCGATCTAACACTAGATGTCGGAAATTTGCGCAAAAAATTTCTCGTCACATCCCTAGGGACCAACAACCGTTTTTCAAAGGATAGGGTTCACATTTGCGCTCTATAATTGAGTAAAATAGTGAGTTAATTTTGGGCTTAAAAATTAACTCATGATCTTTTCCTGCACAACATTGATCGTTCATCGATCATGTACATGCTTCAGCGCAACTGTAGACAGATGCAACGCGACCATGGTAATCAGAAGGACAGGCCCAATTTTGAGCCAGACCGATTTGCTCCCAGTGCCAAAGTTCTGGTCGCTATCCCACAAGGCGTACAGGACTATAAGGGGCTCTAGGAACTTACACAACGAATTTCACGTGAAAATCGATCGCTGTGGAAGTTCCGCATGTCGTTTTGAACCCCGTTGTGGAAGTTCCTAGAGCCCTATAAGGGGTCTCACGATCGCAACCAAGATAGCTATGCTTCCAATGGGCGCGGATATTCACTGAATAGTCGGAA
Organism: Acrobeloides nanus; assembly: GCA_900406225.1. NCBI lineage: Eukaryota > Metazoa > Nematoda > Chromadorea > Rhabditida > Cephalobidae > Acrobeloides > Acrobeloides nanus. Next base: position 16,293 of record OZJO01022202.1, on the reverse strand, counting down.
CAGGTCGAACATGGTGTGTGAAACCGAGATAGCAGGGTTTCAGGTTGAAAGCATCAAGTTTGACGAGCTCACGGCTACAGTAAGGGGACTTGTAGAGGAAATGCTGGAGATGAAAACTCAGCATGAAAGATTAGCTGCAGGAAACTAGCAGCTAAGTGCTGATAATGCACAGCTCCGAAAGATGAATCGAAATTTGGGTAAATGAGTTTCTGGCGGCGGGCAACTCGTGTACTCTTGAACGAGAAGGACCCAAAATTTCGTGATTTTTTTCCGAACTTTTTCGTCGATTTTTTCAATATTTGTCAATTTTCATCAACTAAAATCAGAATTTTTAGATGAACCAAGTTTGTACTGTAATCCTTGTGGTATTTGCGATTTTATCCCTGCGTGATATTTTCATTAACGGCCAAGCTAAACATCACGAAGACGACGAAGCTAGTTTCAAAGAATTCGACGACGAGCCAGACCACGATAAATATTCGCAAGATGCTCAGCAAAATATTGAAGTTGACGATGAGAATATTGAGATTCGAACTCCCAGTGGTTTTGGTGGTGGTGGGAAAGGCTTAGGCACACCAATCGATATGCCTCCATTGAGATTTTCTTTCTGGTAAGTGGGTTTTTTGAAACGAGTGAAGTAAAAATTTTTAGCGTTTCCTGTGGCTATCGACAAGCGTTTGATCAGTTTTCACAGATTGTTAGAGACAAGTATCCAGGGATACTTATTGAAGGAGCTAATTATCCACCGAGTCAAATAAAGGCTCTTTTGGCTCAGGTATTTTGTTTTACAATGGCACATAGCCAGAGGAGGGCGGTTGCTGTGTTTCAAACGGCACAATATCGTGGTCCCCCATTATAAGTTTCACCAAAGATCAAGATTTTTCATTATTTTCACAAAAAATGTTCAAAATTGTCAATTTTTTCATCAAAATTCATCATTTTTCGCGAAAAAATAGTCATTTTCAGACCATTTTCATCTTTAAAATGGTAATTTTCTATGAAATTTCAACCCCAATTTCGTTTCGATTTTGACGCATAACTAATGGAAGGGGGAAGTGGCTGTTGCTTCAGAACATTTAGTGTCCACTCGTGATTTCCCTTAACCACAATCCCCCAGTTACTGAATCATACATATCCAGTGGGGGAGATGGTTTCCCTCCCCCCTATCATCCACCCACGCAAAATTTTGAGAAAAAATTATAAGGGGGACCAAGGTAATTTGACAAAATTTTTAAAAAATTCATCCATCCACTCAGGCAGACGAAAAACATAAAATCATCCACCCATCCTCTCGGGCCAGTGTCTTCCCCCTACCGGATATGCATGTACTGAATCTATGTATTTATAGTTCATTGGAATTGCCAAAATTGCATTGATCGTCATGATTATAATGGGCAGAGATCCGTTCCCATCATTCGGAATACCAACGCCTTCAATCTACACTTTTATGCTCAATAACAAACTCTCCGCGTGTCTTATGCTCTTCATGCTATCAAATACGTTAGAAGGAATGCTCATGTCCACTGGTGCTTTCGAAATTTACGTCGGAAATGATCTGATTTGGTCCAAGTTGGAAAGTGGTCGAGTTCCATCACCTCAGGAATTGATTCAAGCTATTGAAAGTCATTTGGAGCTGAAAGGATCGAAAACGTTGGGCGCCTCCGAGTCATTTGGTTTCTCTGATTAGTAATAAATTGTGTATTCTATTTGTTTTCTTGCCGTATGTATTTTCAGAAGTAGTATAGCTATAGCAAAATTTGTTGAAACAAACGTCTCTGAAATTTTATTTGGCTACATTACTGGTTTTTAACTGTATTAAAAAGCTGAAATTTATTGTATTTGATGTCATTTGTTATCAGCTATATACAGATTGTTTTGATGCTATTTGAAAGTAAATAAATTTTATTTCGGAATTGGGACCGAAAAAAATTTTTGGAGCTACTTCGGCTTTTATACCCCCATTTAAAGTGGCCTAAAATCGAAAAATTTTATTTCTCAAAAATGACCCCATAGGGGGTAATTTTATGTCGAGAAATCGATTGCGCGCATTCTCGAACAAATGAAAATGCTTTCCTGATCCTTATACAAAAAGGACCATTTTCGCTTCAAAAACACAGTTTTTTCTGAATCAAGATCAGGGAAGCATTTTCAGGGCTCGGCTCGGGAATGAGTGCAATCGATTCCCCGCATAAAATTACCCCTATGGGGTCATTTTTGAGAAAATTTTGAAAAATAAAATTTGTCGATTTTAGACCACGTTTAATGGGGGTATAAGAGCTCCAAATGTCACTTTTAAAAGTTTGTAAAAAAATTTTTTTCGGTCTCAATTCCGAAATAGTACCTAAATTTTATCATCATGCCCAATCATATTTTTAATGATATTTTGAAGTCTATGATTATAAATTTCTTATTTCTGAAGCCATTTTTTTCAAAATCTTTTCAAAAATTACATTTCTAAACTGGGTATTTTGTATTATCAATGATTTCGTTTTTTTCACTTAAGTTGTAATGTTTTTGACTTCATATTTTATATAAAAAGATATATTTCAAATCATTGTAATTTATTTTTTAATATAAATCAAATAAAGAAATTTTGCGTAAGGACTTCAAAACGGTGCACCAGTCTTACAAACTACTTTTTTTGAAACTCAGCGCATAGAATTTTCAATTTTTTCGAATTTTTGACTCAGTTTTCAATTTTTGAAGATTTTTGCTATTTTTTCGAATTTTCGATAGCGTCGACCTGATAATTCATAATTTCTCTTTTTTTTGAGACCATTTTTTGATCCTGTTTTAAAATTATTTAATTCATGTTGACTGAAGAAAAAGTGAACAATTGTTGAGGAAATAAAAAATATAGCTTCCATATATCAAGTTGTTCCAAAAGTTCTCTGACTTAACTTTTCGGTTTTCACGAAAATTTTTTGATAAATGCTTGTTTTTAAGCTGAAAAACGCTCAGAAAATGAAATGTTTGGAGAAAAATCATAATGGAAGACCATTAGGGGTTTTTAAATTTTTGTCAAAAATCGCAAAGACATGATGGGACCATTAGTAAATTTCTTCGATTTTGGAGGGGCCCAATGCCCCAACGCAGCTACGGCCCTACTAGCGTCGTGACGTATTGCAATTTCACGACTGCTAGCGCCTCAAATTGCGTGTCATGTCGGCTAGCGTTCACTATAACTCGGAAATGCGTTGCAGTCACAGGCAGTGGCGTGTTCAGCAGGGTGGTCATGACCCCTATTGTCCGTTTGTTTACGAATTTTTGATACAGTTTTCAATTTTTGGACGCATTTTTCAATTGAAGATTTTTTCGAATTTTCATTTCCCTGAGAATTCATAATTTCTTTTGAGACCATTTTTTGATCCTGTTTTAAAATTATTTAATTCGAAACATTCTTCAATTTGAAAAGAAATCATCATGTTTGTACTTACAAACATACTCGGTTGATTCACTATCAAATTAACGCCATTTCAATCAACTTGACCTTTACTTTTTAGTGAATTCGACCCAAGATCAGACAAAATGTCCATTTTTGTATGTTTTTAAATTAAACAAATCGAAACTAGTATCGATTAGGTATCCCACTGAACGTGAAATTTTTCGAAGAAAAAATTTTTTATTTTCTAGAATTGACCTCTCTAGGGGTAATTTTATGCGAGGAATCCGAANCCCACTGAACGTGAAATTTTTCGAAGAAAAAATTTTTTATTTTCTAGAATTGACCTCTCTAGGGGTAATTTTATGCGAGGAATCCGAATTTTACATTCCCGAGACCTGAAAATCTTTCCCCAAATCAAGAAAAGGCTATTTATATGACGTAGGGCCACATTTTTGACAAGAATTTCTTTATTGTCTAACATCTTTTCCGAATTTATCAAAGACAATAAATTTAATGAAATGACCTCTTATCAAATTTTTACATGGCATCTTTACCTTCTCGCTTTTTGCTTACACCATGTTTGGAAATGAATATGCGATTTTGGTCATTTTTGTCTGTGTGTTTACACACAGAAATTTGAACAACAAGAATCACATGTCATGTGATTCTTGTCAAAAGTGTGGCCCTACGCCATATAAATAGCCATTTCTTGATTCGGGGAAAGATTTTCAGGTCTCGACGAATGTGAAATTCGAATTCCCTGCATAAAATTACCCCTAGAGGAGTCAATTCAGATGATGAAAAAATTTTTTCGAAAAATTTCACGTTCAGTGGGATACCTAGTCGATACTAGTTCCAACAAATCATTAACCGTGTGTTGTTTTAAGAATTTTCACTACGGATGTTTTTAGATGCCTTTGTTTGGCAAATCACACAAATCTCCACCAGATATTGTGAAAAATCTCCGCGATGCCCTGATTTTAATTGAAAAGGGCGATAAAAAGTCGGACAAAGCTGTGGAAGAAGTCAACCGTTGGCTACAAGCTGTTAAATTGATTATTTATGGCCAGGATAACCAAGAACCACATACTGAACAAGTATGCAGTTTATAATTCGTTTTTGCACATAAAACAAAATTTAAACTTTTAAAAACTGGACAAGTTTAACTTTTTGGAATTTTTAGATTTTGAAAAATTTGGATCAAAACCGAAATTTCGGAGCTATTGTGGATCGGGGAGGGTTACTCCAGTGTCAAAAATCGAAAATTTTTTAAAAAATGACATATTTAGGGGTAATTTTATGCGAAAAATCGATTGTTTGCATTCCTGAAACGTGAAAACCACTTAAAAATTTTGACCCTTAAAAATGGAAAAATACGTATTTTTACCCATATTTTTCACATTTATTGACTTTAATCTGAATTTTTTGCTGATTTTTAAGGGTCAAACAAAGGTTTTCACGCTCCGGGAATGCGCGCAATCGATTTTTTGCATAAAATTACCCCTAAATATGTCATTTTTTAAAAATTTAGAAAATTTTTTTCGACTTTTGACACTGGGGTGATTCCTGATCCACAATGGCTACAAAAAACGATTTTTTTTAAACAAAAGTCATTTAAGGTAGCTCAACTCGCCCAAGAAACGTATAATGCAAACGTCTTGCCTATGCTTATTCGAAATCTTGCGAAGTTGGACTTTGAATCGAAGAAAGATGTTGCATTGATTTTTAACAACCTTCTTAGAAGACAGATTGGAACTCGTTCACCAACCGTTGAATATCTGTGTGCTAGGCCAGAAATCTTAATGACTTTAGTTAAAGGGTAATTTTTGAAAAAAATTTTCGCGTCGAAAAATATGAAAAAATCGCCCAATTCCTGTTTTTGAAAAAACATCCTTATTTGTAATTTTTCGACTTGGCACCCCTGGTTTTAATATATGATTTTTCGCATGCCAATTCTTTTCTCATAGTCATATTGTAAAGATGCAATTATTTTAATGTGAAAATTTTAGTTACGAATGCCCAGAAATTGCTATCACTTGTGGTGCTATGCTGAAAGAGTGTATTCGACATGAGCATTTGGCTAAGATTATTTTACATTCTGAACAGTTCTATGACTTCTTTAACTATGTTGAAGTGTCCACCTTTGATATTGCTTCAGATGCTTTTGCTACGTTTAAGGTAGTAGGGGAAATCTTTCGCATCAGAATCACACATGCGCAACAACTATGGCAAAAGAGTGGAAAAATTTTACCAGGGGATGCACCCTTGGTCCGGACAACAGGCGGACATCCGTGTCCAGACATGCGGTTTATAATGGCCGGACAGCACGGACAAATCATGGAACGGATAAGGTTTATCCGCGGTCAAAACGGACAAAATTTTTTGTCTAAAATTTGGATGAAACCATATTTTTTCATTTTAAAAAAACTGCCTTTTTCTCGGTTTTTTCACATTTCAGCATGTCAAATAAACTTCATTAAACGCCCTGGGGTAATTTTTGACGAGGAATCGAATGCGTCCATTCTTGTTCCATGAAAAATTTGAATTTTTAAATAAAATTGAATTTTTTTAAATTTCGACTATAGGATTGACTTTTTTCCAACGATTGAGGGCATTGAATATTTAAAAAACGCATCGCGAAATTTTCGAAAACGCTTAATTTTACAATACTAGGATTTCTTGTAGGACCTAATTACGAAGCATAAAACACTGTGTGCTGAATTCCTGGAAAAGAATTATGACAAGTTCTTCGACTCATATCAACGTCTGCTCAATTCAGAAAACTATGTGGTACGTAGGCAATCACTCAAGCTGCTAGGTGAACTTCTATTAGACCGGCATAATTTCAATGTGATGACGCGATACATTTCCAATCCAGATAATCTCAAGCTCATGATGAATATGCTCAAAGAGAAAAGCCGAAATATTCAATTCGAGGCTTTTCATGTTTTTAAGGTGGGTGAATGATTAACAGTGGCAATGGCGTATCCAGAGGGCATAATGGAACGAAACCAACTTCAGGGTTTTCGTGTCAATATTCAGGCAAATTCAAACCCGTTTCGGATACCGTCTGGAAATGAAATCGTTTTATTTGATTTCATTTCCATTTTGAATTTGCCTGAATATTGACACGAAAACCCTGAATTTGTTTTGTTCTATGTCATTTCATTCGTATCATTTTATCTTCTTCATTCCATTCGAGACTATGCCGTTTTCGGGGTTCGAAAATCGATTTTTCGCATAAAAAATAATAAAACGATACGAATGAAACGATCGAATAAAACGCCCTTTAAGAAAATGGAAATAGAAAAATTTTCGAAAAAAATTCATTGAAAAATGAGGTTTTTGGGATCCCCTCCCCCCGAAATGGAAACTTGAAATCCTGGATACGCTGATGATTGTTAAATTTTATTTGTTTAAGAAATATTAAGACTCATTTAGGTCTTTGTCGCCAATCCCAACAAACCGAAGCCAATTGCCGAAATTCTCCTCCGAAATCGTGAGAAGCTGGTTGAATTCCTCTCCAATTTCCATACAGATCGAACCGAAGACGAGCAGTTCAACGACGAGAAAGCGTATCTAATAAAGCAGATTCAAGAAATGCGCGCAGTATAGTTTGCTGCTTTTGTTTGAAGGATTATAATTGTGTCTTACTATTGTATTATTTCATATTTCATCATTATTATTATATTTAGGAATTAACTAATCAGAAAATAACGCGATAGAAAATTATTTCAATCAGGATTGTGGAGCTACTACTTGTGATGCTTCGAAATCTGTTACATGTTTCAAAACATGTAACATGTTGTTTGAAATTCTATGAAACTTGTTTCACTTATGGATTACTATTACTGGTCCGGGATGAAGTAACTTTTTTAGCTATCGTGTGTAACAAGTTGTTTGGGAAATTTTTGAGAAAAATCAAATGTTTAACAAGTTTCAAGGATGTTACATGTTTTCAACTTGTTCAACATTTTGATTTTTCTCGAAAATTTTCTAACAACTTGTCACACACGATAGCTAAAAAGTTACTTAATCCGAGGCCAATAATAGTCACCCATAAGTGTAACAAGTTTCATAGAATTTCAAAAAATATGTTACATGTAGCAAATTTCGAAGCATCGCTAGTGGGTGACAACCCTGATTCTAAAAATTTCCAAGGGCTTTCATATTTTGAAGTTATAATGTATCTTCTAGTTCTAAAAATTGCGTGTATTATTTTGCAAAGAATTGGTTAAGCGTTTACAGATTACAGTCAACAGGAATAGATTTTAATTTAGTTATATCAGACACCCCACACCAAAATTTCCTGGCTGCGCGCCTCACCCTGTATATTAATATAAAGTAGATCTGCTCTTTTTAGGTATCTTTTTATTTTCATAGAGAAAGTCAATAGCTAACGGTTATTTTCTAAAAAATTCTTTGCAAACTCCATGAGAGACAGTCTCTATAATTTCGCTTGATTTTACTACAAATTTATGGGTTATCATTTTTATTATTGTAAAATGTCTTTTGCGCCTTGTTGAAGTTTTATTTAATAAAAATTAGGCTACATCAAATAAAATTCTTTTATTGTCCAAAGTAACCCAACTTCTTGTTTTCTAAATAAGTGACGAAATTGGCTCTAGGACTTTTCACAAAAATCGATTTTCTCCACTTGACATAGTTAAAATCAAAAAATTTATTCAGAATTCTCCATATCGAAAACCCCCTGGGTATAAAAATTAGCCGATTTGGATTTTTTTGTTGAAATTCAAATTTTTTACAAGGAGTAAAAAAATTCGATTTTTCTTTAACACTTTGAAATACGTGTTTTTCCGAATTTCGACTCCAAGAGGGTCGAACACGCGAGTGCCCAATGTTGCTTAACTTGCCAGGTCAGACGGTTAGCACATTGCAATACACGAAATGTTTGACCAAACTTTTTAGTTTACTTGGATGAAACGGACTATATATAAGTTTAAACAAAACCTCCGATTGTTATTCGGCGTAGCCTGCTTTGCCGCGACAGGACCGCTTCGTCACGATGCATTTGCCATGAAAGCATTCGCTCTAGAGTAATGATGGGGCAGAATTCAAATTCCGCCTCATTTTTTACGTACAGAATTCCGATCCGTATTCCGCATTTTTTTGGCGGTACAGAACGGAATTTTTCCGCTAGTTTTTGTCATTTTTTATTGAAAAAATGGATTTTTTCAATAATGATGGAGCAGAATTCAAATTCGTTATAAATTTCATGAAAAAGCATTATGGCTTCCAAGGTAAAAAAATTGGATAAAATATTAATTTTTTACAAAAAAAATCGATTTTTGGCAAAAATGGCATTTTTTAACCTAATTTAAGTTAGATTCCGTCCTAGTGCCATATTTTTTAGTTTTTTATGTCAAAGCAGGCTATGCCCATTTTTCCCTCGTTATACATTTGCTCCATTTTGTGAAATTCGCATATTACAACGTGAGGAAAATGTATGTGGGGACAAATGTCCTATGGAATTTGATGTCGACTTGTTATCCGCTGAAGTAGAACACAACAATGAAATTTTTGCTCCATCCCATTTTTTATTCTCATAAAAATCCAAATATACAACAAAAATAATTATCAAAAATTGTAAATTAAAATATTCAAAAAATAGAATTGTAAATTAAAATATTCTGAATTAGTAAAGTTGGAGCGTCACACGTGAATTTTTTAGCTGTTTATCGCTTCTGCAGGAACATTTCAGCAAAATGAGAGAATCACGAAAATTAACGTTTCAGCTAATTTTTTTGTTCTGAACGATGCGAGTTCGATCCCGGGTCGCGCGACCAATCGTTTTTGCCTGTGCTCTAAAATGTTTTTGAGTATTTTGAGCAAAGGCAAAAACGATTGGTTGCGATACGGGATCGAACTCGCATCGTTCAAAACAAAAAAAATTTGCTGAAAAGTTCGTTTTCGTGATTCTCTCATTTTGCTGAAATGTTGCTGCTGAAAAATTCGGATTTCCCACATAAAATTACTAAAGGGATCATTTCTCGCGAAAAAAATTTTCAGTGCGACGTTTCAACTATACTAGTTCCAAATATCCAAACAATAGTTTATCTGTTACGAGAAAATCTATTTTTCGGAAAATAGATTTTTCCGAAAAACAGATTTTCCCGTAACATATCCGCCAAAAAGCACCCTCAAGAACTTTCAGTATTCGTACTAGCAATAGTTGTAGCACTAGCCAGTTGTTTCGGAAGTGGAATTGGCGGAGGTGGCCGCTTGGCCAATCCATATAATGGCGATTGATTCGTATGGTGAGAAATCAGTGGTGTTCCACTCACACTACTCTCTTCTGATATTGCATGTCGTAGGCGGGCGAAAGCATCTCGACTTTTGTAGAGATATAACACAATAGCAATTGTCAAGGCGAGTGCACACACCACTACTAAAGCAGTTAGAACGATCATACAAACTCGCATAGTCATGAGCATTTCACCGGCTCTCTAAAATTAACAAATATTTCAAGGGGCCGATTGAGGCGAGTTATCGCAAAAATTTTTTCGACAAACGTAAAATTTTTTCGAAACGATGAGAAAAAGTACTGTTTTCGAAGCAAAATCGAAAAAAAATTTTTGGGTGTTTTTTGGCCTTTTTTAGATGTATATTTGTATGCGAGAAATCGATTTCGCGTATCGAAAACCCTTGAAAACGCCTCCCAGGCCATATGATTTTCGTATTTTTTTATAGTTATTTTCGGTAAGAATTCCTACTTAAAAATACGAAAATTGGATATTTCATGGTCTGGGAGGCATTTTAAAGATTTTTCGATGCGCGCAATCGATTTCTCGCATAAAATACCCCATTTTGGAAAAATTTTTTGAAAAATTCGCCAAAAAGACCAAATGGCGGTTTTTTAGAACACCCTGTAAAAATTTGCATAAAAGCATACTCTGGCAGCAAATTGAATATCTTCCATGCCGCAGGTTTTAAAACAGACACCTGAGGAGCTACCAAAAAGATTTGCCAAGGGTGATGTTGGAGAATCTGCTTGTGGAATATCATTTGAAGCTGAAGAGCGTGCATTCAAATCCTGGGGCATCTAAAATATGTCAACTAAAGAGTGAGCCAAAAAAACCGTACTTTTGCGTTTTTTGGTGAAAATTTTTTTCAAGAATCACCAAGAGGGATATTTTCATGCGATTTTTGAAAAAAATTTTCGCAAGTACGGTTTTTTTGGCTCACTCTGTAGTGATGCTCAAAGTTACAAAAAAGTGACAAGTGTCATCAGCCTCAAGTATGCGAATTTTGGTCATGGTATAATTTGTTAAAATGGGGGTGCATTTTGCGACCATTGGGGAGAAACATTTTTTCGTAGGAATGACCCTCATGAAGGTAATTTGATGCAAGAAATCGATTGCGCGCACTCCCGAAGCGTAAAAACGCTATCTTGACCAAGTTTTCGTGAAAAATTGCCTATTTTTTCGTCGAAAAAAGGCAAAAATTTTTTTACGAAAACTGGATCAAGATGGCGTTTTTACGCTTCGGGAGTTCGCTCAATCGATTTCTCACATCAAATTACCCCCAATAGGGTCATTTTTACGAAAAATTTTTCTCCCAAATGATCGCAAAATGCACCCCTTTAAAGGTGACAACTGTAGCAATTTTTTTTGTTACTTGGTGCATCTGTCACCACGAACAAATTATACCGTGGCCAAAATTCGCATATTTTTGATGCGCGGTGGCAAGGCTTGCTACTTTTTGTAAATTTGAGCATCACTATGTAAACCTTTATTCATCACAAATTCTATTTACAGAGTGGCGCACAAAAAAGTGGCTTTTTTGACATTTTGGGACTCGAAAATTTATTTGTCTAAAAATGACCCCAGTATTTTTATGCGGGGAATCGATTGCGCGCATTCCTGAACCCGGAAAATGCTTTCTAATCCTGATTCAGAAGAAAAAAATTGTATTTTTGAAGCGAAAATGGTCATTTTCTTCGTTTTTTCCTGAAAACCACTTTCTAGGGGTAATTTTATGCGAGAAAGCAATTTTGGAATGAAAAATTATCATTTTTATGCATAAGAGAATTGTTATTTTGCTTTGAAAGTGTGTGCAATCGCTTTCTCGCATACAATTACCCTAAGCGATTTGCAGAAAAAACGAGGAAAGTGAAAAAAAAATCAATTTTTGTTTCAAAATTTTTTGTTTGAACCAGGAAAACATTTTCATGGCTCGGGAATGCGCGCAATCGATTCTCCGCATAAAATTACTCCTAGGGGGATCATTTTTAGAAAAATAAATTTTCGGGTCCCAAAATGTAAAAAAGCCACTTTTTTGCGCCACTCTCTAAAACCTTACTCTTCCCATTTTTGCTCTCCAAAAATTAGTATCCATATTTCTGAAAAATTTACTTGTGCAGAAGACTGTTGGCCAAGTATAGATCTGATTCCAGAGACCGTACGAGAAACGTCTGAGAACAATTGTGAAAGATCAACCTCTCTTTCAACCGTATGTGAAGAGGACATAATAGTAGCCTCAAGAGTTCTCTCTTCTTTTTTCGCCTAAATTTTTTACATTGTCAATAAATCGAAAAAAGAAAATCAATACCTCGTTCCTATATGGCTAAATAGTTCAAGTGACAATGGTTCGATAAGATGAGACTTGTCGATGAAGACACTTCAAACGTCAAAACGGAAGATAGCAGAAGATCAAAGCAAAAGGTCGTCGAGGAGTGAGAAAAATTTTTGACAGTTACACCCGGAAAATTTGGCGAAAATAAACAAATCTTGAAGATTTCTTCGTTCCTCACATCAACAAATAGGGTTTTTGCTAGGCTTCTGAAACCTGAAAATGATCTGATTATAACAAAAAAATTTTCAAACTGAAAAACACGATACAGTCAAATCTTGATTTCGTGGCACTTTCCGTCCGATTCGCTTTAGTGACCCCTTCCGAGAATTTTTCCGCCAACACGACCACGCAGGAATGCGTTATAAAAGTATAAATATACGCTAAAAATCGAATTTTTGGCAAAAGATCGATTTTTAGCCAAATACAGTCAAACTTGATTTAATGATCCCTTCCTCTAATTCGATTTAGTGATCCCTCAAAGAATTTTTCCGCCAACACGACCACGCAGGGATGCGCTACAGAAGTATAAATATACAGTAAACTCGATTTAGTGACACCCTCCTTCCGATTCGATTTAGTGATCCCTCCTAGGATGTCACTAAATCGAGAATTGACCGTATTTGAAAAAATTGCATAAAACTGTCATTCTTGATAAATGTGGGAGAACTAGAGACTTTTAGGGTCGCCACAAACGTTTTTTTGCACGCGTCCCGACGACGTCGAGACTATTTGCAAGCATTTGTGGCGAATCTTAGCATAGACGTAGCCAGGATTTTACGACACGGGGGCTAATCTACGACAGAGAGGGGGATAAACAAGAAATTTTGAAAATTTTCCTCCAAAATCGCATTTTTTTCTTTTAATTTTCAGACGACAAGGGCTATAGCCCCCCTTCTCGCTACGTCTATGATCAGAATGACCAGAAGAATGTCATTCTGGTCAGAAGAATGAAAATAAGAAATTTTTTTGAAAAATAAGCAAAAAATAAGATTTTCTAATAAAATTGGCTCAAAAAATAAGATTTGGACTCTCAAAATGAACAAATCTTATTAATAAGAACACTTGATCACCCTGTCTATGACCCTTATAGTCTTTTTCATGAGAATTTTTCATTCTCTGCGTAGAAAAACAAAATGAACCAAGTGCTGTGATTCCGTGATTTGTACGAAAATTTTTCACACCTTTTCCGATAGCAATAACCTCATCTAGGCTATATCGGCTGGCATTTAAAGAAATATATTTTTCAACAAAAAATGAAAAGAGAATAATTCTTATATGCCAAGGCCAAACNGCAATAACCTCATCTAGGCTATCGGCTGGCATTTAAAGAAATATATTTTTCAACAAAAAATGAAAAGAGAATAATTCTTATATGCCAAGGCCAAACGCGTTAATCGGATTAAAAAGTTATTGAAATTTTCACATCTAAAAGTAGAGGCCGGCACGTTAATTTCATTCCAAAAGAAATATGAAAAATCACGAAATTATGTGTCGCTTTTTGTGGCACTATTACTTTTTTTCACGTTTTTGGTTTGTCACGCTCACTTTTTTCATGTTATCAGGGGGGGGCAAAAGTTTGGAGACACTACCCCTGTCGGATTTTGCGTTTTTTGTATTAAAAACACCGAAAACGCAAAATCCGACAATGGTAGTGTCCTCGAACTTTTGTCGGTCTGTCCCCGAACTTTTACCCCCCCGCCCTTATACTTTTTTCACGTTTTTTATTTGAATTTTTCTCAAAAATTGCATTTTGATGCCGCGGCATACCGCAGCATCATGCCACGTGGCGCGGCAAGTATAAATCCTGCATGAGTGAAAAAATCAAAATGCAATTTTTGAGAAAAAATTCAAATAAAAAACGTGAAGAAAGTAATAGTGTCGAATTTTTGACTTTTTTGCAATTTATACACTTATTTATAGTTTTAAAAATGCCGAAAACGCGCAAAAGTATTTCATTGGAGGAGAAATTGCGAATTATTATAGCATCAGAAACTAAGTGATTTGGCCAAGAATTGGGGGAATCCCTAGATCAACCATTGGAATATTAAAAGAGAGAGAAAATCATCCAAGCTGTGGAAGAAGAAAGCGAATTCGTTATCGGGCGTTTCGGAAGTATAGTCTTCAACCATTATTGGGATTTTAAAAGAGAGAGAAAGCCATCCAAAAAGTGGAAGGAAGCGATGCCAAGCAAATTCGTTACCGGGCTTTTCGAAAGTATAACCTTTCGGAAGTGAATTGTTTATCGAAACGATTAAGGCTGCACGTTAAACGTCGTTTCAACTCGAAGACGATGTTAGTTTGGCACTAGGTCATTCCTTAGGGCCGCCACTAATTCGTTCGGAAACATCACTAATAGGCGTTCGGAAACGTTCATACGCGTTCGGAAATGTTCTGACGAGCGCCCGACCCATCCGAACGCCTATTATTATGTTTCCGAATGCAATTAGTGACGTTATTAGTGAACTAAAGTTCGTTCGGGAGTCGTCCGAACGTATTAGTGGCGGCCCTTACCGTTACGGACGATCCTTACTGGTTGTCCATACGTGTACAAACTCCCGAATCAAAAATTTTTCGCAAAAACCTAAAAAATTTTTTGATGTGCCGGTCTTTATCTAAACGTCTATAAAAAGATACAAAAATATATCTTCTCAACACGTCCACTTCAAAAAGCTAAATCACTAGGTTGTCCGTACACACATACAAAGGTTTTGTCGGCCGAGAATGTGAAAAAAAAACCTTTTTTTCATTTTCCTGGTCACTCGTCACTATTGACCATTCTTTTTCACTCTTCCTTACTACCCGAATATCCCCGTATTTACACGCAATTGTTAGTTAGAGTAGCAATTGTTTAACAAGTCTTCCGAGTGTGTACATAAAACGAGAAAAAAAGTCGGTAAATTTTACATAAAATATGAGGGATAGGTGTAGGCTAAAATATAGGGTGTATAAAAAACTGGAATTTGATCAATGTTTTCATGTTTTTTTCAACTCAAAATTTTTCAAAATGACCCTATTAGCGCTAATTTTATGCGATGAATCGATTGCACGCATTCCCAAAGCTTGAAAATGCCTTTGATCCTTTAGGGAAATAATTTTTTTTTAATTTTCGATTTTCGAAAAAACATGACAAAAATCGATCAAACTCCGTTTTTTATACATCCTGTAAATAATAGAAAGTAAAATTGTTAACAAATCTATATTCGTCTAAAAAATAGGTTTTACGCAAGAAAATCTAAGTAAGGCCATACAGATTTGTAGTGTGTGCCTGAGGTAAACACAGGAAAAAAAGTATGTTTACTTAATCTCATAGGTCAATTGATCGATCATGATTGACACATTTTTCTGGTCGTGATAGAAAAATGTTTGATCTAGATTATATAACAAAAAAAAGTTTCAAGCTTGTGATCGAAGAAATAGCAAAAAAATATGAGCACGAAAATATTTTGTTCATTACGACAAAGAAAACATATTTGTCACCATGGTCACGATCACAGTTGCACAGACCCGGTACCCCCCGATAAAATTCGACCGGGGTGGGTCATGGATCACGGGGTAGGGAGGGGGTAGGTCATAGGGCGGAAGGGGGATAGGTCATCGGGCCCCGGCGCTGGGGACCGATTTTTTTTAGAAGGTCTAAAAAAAAGGTCGCCAAACTGCGGAGGGGAGTGGGTGGGTCATAAAAACAAAAATTTTGGACCGGGGTCTGTGCAACTGTGGTCACGATGAACAATTTTTCGTGCTCAAAATTCGCCAGAAATATGCGAATTTTGAGCACGATAACATTTTGTTCATTATGACAAAGGAAACAAATTTGCTACCATGATCACGATGAACAAATATTCGTGCTTAAAATTTGCATATTTCTGGCAGGTGACAATGACTGACACTTTTTGATAAGAGTGCGCGCTAGCAGTCGTGAAACGCAATTCACGAAATTTTCGGATGCTAGAAATCGGACTCAATTCCATTCGGCGTCCAGAAATCGTACGGAAACGGGTTTGAATTTCCCTGAATATATTGACATGAAAACCTAGAATTTTACATTAAAAAAAAATACGCGCTTAATTATTGGATGTATTTAAAAACAAAGATGGCATTCTGTATAGCTCGACGAGACGAACAAAACGACACCAAATTTATCTAATTTGATAATTGTTTTGGGTTATTGAAACGAAAACTCTGATTCAGAGTTTTCGTTTCAATAACCCAAAATAATTCTCAAATTGGATAAATTTAGTGTCGTTTTGTTCGTCTCGTCGAGCTATACAGAATGCCGTCTTTGGACGTTGTGAAATGCGTTTCACGACGTCCAA
>OZJO01022201.1:0-33493 GCA_900406225.1 Acrobeloides nanus | reverse complement strand
TTTCCCTGATTCAGGGTCAGGGAAGCATTTTCAAGCTTCGGGAATGCGCGCAATCGATTCCCCGCCTAGAAATTAGTTTAAAAAGTCGGTTTTTAGAAGAGAAATCTAAAATTTTCATATTTTCGCTTCAATACATTTCCCTGATTCAGGGTCAGGGAAGCATTCTCGGCATATATTTTTTCCTCACGGAAAATCTTTTTTCTCTCACGGTTTTTTTCTCTATATTGTTTTTATGATAGTTGCAACATTTTTCTAACAATTTTTAAAAATACAAAGAAGTCATAAATTTATGAATAAACATAGGCTTAGGTTTTAGCCCCCCGAGAAAAAATATTTTCCTTGAGAAAAAAAGTATTTTCCGTGAGGAAAAAAATAGGATCCAGCATTCTCAAGCTTCGGGATTGCGCGCATAAAATTAGGGGTAGTAGGGTCATTTTTTGCAAAAATTCAAAAAAATTTTTTTCGCCTTCAACGTACCGCAATTTTACTCTCCCTTTAAAAATACACTAGATCAGGGTTAAGAATGAAAAATTTGAATAAAAAATCAGATTTTTGATCCAAAAATCAGACGTAGGCAATTTCTGCTAGCCAAAATTACAACATTTCTGATAAATCAGAACTATTCAGAGTTCTGGTCTACTCCCAAATTTAAAAGTGATCACTAGAGCTAGCAAAATTGGATGGTCTCAGCTTGTCGGGCTTTCGATAACTTGACATCAACTTATTCAAGGCAGGGCTTTCAGATTTTGAAATTCATAAAAATCGAGTTCCAGTTGAACCTATAAAATGTCGAATTTTCAAAAAGTTCCAACACAAAACCTCCTGCTTTAAAAAAAAGTAGGGGGTTTGTGTTGAAACTTTTTTTAAAATTCGACATAGGTTCTACTTGAACTCTATTTTTATGCAAATTTCAAAATCTGAGAGCCCTGATTCAGGGAGACCGAGTTCGAATAATGAAAATAAGAACCTTGTTTTGTTGAAAAATAAGCAAAAAATAGAATTTCTTTAAAAAACAGTGAAAAAAAATTAAAATTTTCGCATTATTTCAAAATAAAAAAATTTTCTAATAAAATTTGCTCAAAAAATAAGATTTAGACTCTCAAAATAATAACAAATCTTATTATTAAGAACACTTGGCCATCCTGAACTTGTTTGAGTTGGAATGAATTGATTTTTTTACATTACGTTTTTCCAGGAAAGCCTATTCCAATCACCAGAAATCGAAAAAGCACAAACAGACTGTGGAAGAATTGAAAAAATTCATGAAAGAAGAAGACGCAGTTTTGATTTTGGGTGATGAGCCAAGTAATTTCAACGATGCTGTGGATGAAGAAATACAACAAGTTTCATCAAAGAGCAAGAAAAAGCGCAAGAAGCAACGTGAAAATGCTAATGAGATAGTAGAGGATACGAAAGAGAATGAAAATGAGCCAAATTTGGTGGAAGAGATGGAAAAAGTTGAGATAAAAGAAGCAGCTGAGCAGGATGAAAAGCCTACGAAAAAAGGTATTTGAATTGGTGATGTTCAAAGTGATAAAAAAAGTGTCAACTTGTTATCGACCATAAATATACGAATTTTGAGCACGATATTTTTTTGTTTATGTTGACAAATTTTTGTCACTACGAACAAACTATATCGCACTCAAAATTCGGGAGCTACTTCAGCTCTTATACTCCATTGAACATGGTCTAAAATCGAAAAAAATTTGATTTAAAAATCGAATTTTGCTCGAAAAATTAAATTTTTTGCATATTAGCTTTTTCGAAATATGTACTTTCTTTGTTTTCAATCGATTTTCTATAAAATGAAAGCGTTTTTACACAAAAGTAACATCGCCAACATGTTGCCCTCATAAAATTACCCCGAATAGAGTCATTAAAAAAAATTTCAAAAAATAAAATTTTTCGATTTTAGACCACGTTCAATCAGGGGAAGAGCTGGTTACTCGAAAATTCGTTATAACCGGTGACAAAATTGTCACCATTTGTAACAAGGATCATCACTAATTTGAAACTAATCTATGGTGAATGATAAATTTACACTCAATTTTCAGAAAAGCGTAAAATGAAGCAGAAAGAAGTAGCAGCGCCCTCTTCTTCACAACCTGTGCTTCCTGTGAAGCCTACTGGACCTGTAGAATCAAATTGTGATAACTGTGGTGAAACATTTGATTCTCGCTCGAAGCTTTTCAAACATCTTGAGCTGACTGGACATGCTACATTGAAATCCCCCATTGGCAATTCATCTGGAAATAAGAACAAGAAGAAGGGCAAAAAATAGTCATAAATGATTTGTTGTATCATGAAAATCTCTTCATACGTTCTCTACATAATTGCACCACTCTGGATTTTATGATTTTCGGGCTATAACTCAAAATCGGTTGAGAGCCGTCTAAAACAATAGGCAGTGGTCGACTAAAAAAGAAACCAAAAGTTCTGCCACTCTCGGATTCAAAAATTTCTTGTGTCATATTGTAGAGGACCTCCAACTTTATATTAAAAGTGAAGGAATTATCGTGCACCAATTTAAATTGATCGTTTTAGGTCGATCTATAATAAGTATCCTTGAATCAATAAAAAGTTTGTTTATTGAAACGAAAATATCGGTTATTAGAAAATTCAAAATTTTTCGATCTGCTTTGTAAAAGCGATATCTCATTGAATTCAATGGGCTATTGCTCGTCCAAAATGATCGGTAAAGTTTGAATTTACCAATGACCGATATTTTCATTTCAATAAGCAAACTTTTATTGATTCAGGGATATTTATTATAGATCGACCTAAAACGATCAGTTGAAATTCGTGTACAATAATTCCTTCACTTTTGACATAAAGTTGGGAGTCCTCTAGTATAAGAATTTTTTGAATCCGAGAGTGACAGAACTTGTGGTTTTTTCTTGTGTAAGGTTTTACACAATGGTCCCAACTCCCAAAAAAGAATCTTGCTTTGAATCCGCTAAACAATTCATTTTGAACTCGTATATTCAGGTGGTGCTATAATTTTGAGGAGAGAATATTGTTTTTATGCTATTTACGGGTTTATACTGTCTTTCTAAAGAAGTTTATTCTATATTAAAAATGAATATCTTGGTATACGAATCATTACAAATGCGGAGATTATACATTTCAAGAAATTATCGTAATTTAAAAAAATTTGCTGCGGCAGTTGGAGTACTTGGAGGAAGAGTTGGACACACTCCAAGATCTGCACAAATTTGGTTTGGACGTTTTCCAGCTTTCAAGTCACTGTAAATCGTGGCAATGTTGGCATCAACAAAGGCAACACATTGTTGTTGCTCATTAGGGTCTCTGCTGCAGTCGTGCTCGAGTTCGGCTTGCACCTGAGCTTGGGTGGCATTCGGGTTTTTGTGGAAGAAGTATTCAGCATAGCCGATGAGCTTATTGCATTGTTGGCATAGTTGTTGTGGGCTTACAGTGGTGGATAGTGTTGCTTGACGACGGGCACGAACTTTTGCGTTTGGTGCGAAAGATGGGGGCGTTCCGGTGAAATTTTGAGGGATACCGGTTTCGGCGGGAGTACAATAGTTGATGTCAACACAAGTTTGTCCAGCATTATCACCAGCTTGTAGATCCTAAAAATTACAAGGTGTTCCTAAAAACTGCCATTTGAGCATTTTTGGAGAAATATTTTCAAAAAATTCCAAAATGACTCTTTAGGGGTCTCTGCTCAAAAATCGAATTTTGCTCGAAAAATTGAATTTTTGAACAAAAATCAATATTTGTAGAAAAATTGAATTTTTTGTGAAAACCCGAATTTTTAGAGCTATTTGAGCATTTTTGGCGAAAATTTTTCTCCAAAATGACTCTTTAGGAGCACTTTTATGCGAGAAATCGATTGCAAGCACTCGAAGCGTGGAAACGCTTTCTTAAGCCTGTTTCATGGAAAATACTTGTTTTTCGAGTATTTTATACATGCTTTTCCCAGTAAAAATCAATATTTCCCATGAAACAGGTTTAAGAAAGCGTTTTCACGCTTCAGGAGTGCTTGCAATCGGTTTCTCACATAAAATTACCCCTAAAGAGTCATTTTAGAGAAGAAATTTTGAAAAATTTTTACCAAAAATGCTCAAATGGCGGTTTTTTGAACATGCAAATTTAGATAAAAAGTCTTACAGCATAGATCTTGTCGATGTTGTTGTTGACAATGTTTTTGCAAGTGGTTTGATCGGCCGAGTTCGAAATGTGTGCACATTCGGCAAGTAGCTGGGCTTTCAAGGCAGCCTCGTCGGTGATGTTGTTGTGGAAATGGTGTTTTGCGA
The DNA here is from genome assembly GCA_900406225.1 of Acrobeloides nanus. Classification (NCBI taxonomy): domain Eukaryota; kingdom Metazoa; phylum Nematoda; class Chromadorea; order Rhabditida; family Cephalobidae; genus Acrobeloides; species Acrobeloides nanus. The sequence continues at coordinate 29,213 of OZJO01022201.1, read as the reverse complement.
GGGCAAGAATGAATTCACAAATACGACAATCGTGTAAATCTGGTTGTTTGGTCGTTTGCTAAAAAAATTTCTTTTTGGTGTTCAGCAATAGAATGTTTGAAAATTCCCAACTGGTTGTTGCTAAAAAGGCAAAATCAAAATGTGCAAAAAAAGATTTTTTTAAAATTACCCTAGAAGGAAAAATCTCGGGTAATAAAAAACCCCTCATTTTTGGGGAATCCGAATTTGACATTTTCGAAGCGAAAAACGCTTCCCTGATTCAGGGAAGGCCTGTGCATTGAAGCGAAAAATCGCATTTTTGCGACTTTTCGCAAAAATCCGAAACCGAAGGTGGAAAAGTCGAAACCAAAACCGAAACTGATCCATTTCTATCGGTTTCCTAACTCACCGCCGAAGCAACTGCGAAAATAGCCAAAGCCACTACAATAGCAAACTTGTACATTTTCCTAGAACGTAAGACTAATTGTAGAATGGTTTTCTCTCTCTCTCAACCGTTACCGTTTTATAGTAACTTCAATTCCGGGTTACACGTGCTATCCATCATGACCAATACCGGTAGTTTGTAGATAATTTCATCAGGATGTTGGATCGTCTGATTCCAATTCCGGATTCATATAGTTCAGGCACAAATTTGTTTCAATCGGTTCAAAAAGTGTTCAAAAAAATGGCCGTGATCATTCATAGTCTATCAAAAAAGTATAAGATCAAGAAGAAAATTTTTCTGCCAGACACAATTTACTTCATTTAATAATAAAGGGATTAGGAAAGTAGATTCCGGAGTAGATCGATAACAATCTCTTTCCCGGAAATCCGAAACAATTTCGCAAGAAGACAATAGAGAAAATAGCTGCTATGTGATAAGAAAGTAGTCGTCACTAGAATTATCATAGGCTTAAAAGATTAGGACTAAACGGAATTTAGAGTCCTATAAAAGGGTAACTGGCTGTATTAAGAGAAAAAACGACACTATAACTTTCGCTACGATAACTTTCCCGCGTTACTTTCGCGTCAATAAGCATATTTATTGCAAATCAGGCAACTCAATTATTCTGTCGTAGAAAGTGAAATTCCATTGCACATTTTCTTGCACAAAATTCCATTGAAAATTTAAAATCGAATCATTTCATTGTCGAAATTCCGTAACAGAATAATTTCAGACTAATTGAGTTGCCTGATTTGCAATAAATATGTTTATTGACACGAACATGGCAAATGTTGTCGTGGCGAACATGAAACGTGGCGAAAGTTATAGTGCCAAAAAAACTATCGAATACAATTCGTCTTAGGCTATAGAAAAAATGTACAAGTTTGCTATTTTGGTGGCTTTGGTCAACAAGTCGAAATTTCTAAAACCAGTTGAAAACACCCTGTTAGGGGTCATCCACAAATTACGTTTCCAAAAAACGCGATTTTTTAGACCCCCCACCTTTTCAAAGTTTGCTATTTTGGTAAAGAATTCAACTGACGTGAAAGATTCGATCGACAAAATCAAGTTCTCTTCAACTTTTGGTAATAGGCTGATAATTTCATCAATTGAGTTTATATTTGGGAAAAAATGCAAAATTTTTTGATTTTCGTTTCAATACACATATCTATTTCCCTGAATCAGGGCCAAGGAAGCGTTTTCAAGGTTCGGGAATGCACGCAATCGATTTCTCGCATAAAATTACCCCATAGGTCACTTGTTAAAAATTTTTTTTAAATTTTCTATCCGGCCCTAAGTTGGACTCCCCCTTTAAATCTCTACAGCGATCTTTAACCGAAGCATGGAATGAAATTTCGATTGAGACTCTAGCAAAGATCGTTAATGATTTTCCGAAGAGGCTAAAGAAATGCATTGAAGCTAGAGGAGATCACTTTGAATAATTGTTTATTTTGTTATATTGCTTTTTGGTTGCTAAATAAAATATATTTTAATGAAGTTGAATTAATTTCGGATAATTTCCGTTGATTTTTAGAAAATTTATTAGTAACCTTGGTCAAAAATCGCAAATTTCAAGTATGTTTTCGTTTTCAGCCTGGGGTATTCTGCATAAATTTATGCAGAATACCCTCCCCCCTAGGAGAGGGGGGGGGGAAGTACATAAGTACCGAAATTTTTTGCTAAAAAATCCGGAAAAGTAACTACAACTGCTTTAATTAATGTTTTTCTATACATTTTTACTACATGTTTGTCATTGAACTATCAAAAAAAAGAATGCGTAAATTAATCAACTTTATTTAATAATTAAAGTTTCTGGTGCTAAAGGTGTTTAGTATATAAAAAATATTTTTAGTACAAACAATACTAACCTTAATCCTTTTACCCTTTTATAGGACTCCAAATTCCGTATAGTCCTAATCTCTATACTCTGATAATTCTGTACTTCCTTATCACATGGCAGCTAGTTTCTCTATTGTCTTCTTGTGCAATTGGGTTGGATGTTTTCGAGAAAGGGATTGATGTCGATCTACTCCGGCATCTACTTTCCTGATTCCTTTTGTGTTATGTAGAGCAAGTGATAAATTTGGATTATGGTCTTAAGATAGGAGGGGTACATGCAAAAATGGTTTCTGGCATCTACGCAGAGTTAGGCCTAGATTTAAGATTAAGCCTAGGCTTAGGCTTAAGCCTAGACCTAACCCCAAGCCTAAGGTTAAGCCTAACCCTTTAGAAAATGTTTTTCCATAAATTACTTCAAAAAAGTATCAGTTTTTGGAATCCTGTTGATTGCGTCTCCCCAGGTGGAAGAGCTCCATTTTTTTTGCCTCAAGGTAGCTTGCCCCCTCCTTGTTCATGTATGGCACGTGTAACCCGGAATTGAAGTTACTATAAAAGGGTAATTGATTTAGAGAGAAAACCATCTACAAATTAGTCTTGCGCCCTAGGAAAATGTACAAGTTTGGTATTGTAGTAGCTTTGGCTATTTTCGCAGTTGCTTCAGCGGTGAGTTACTAAGGTCATATGTTTCTCATGAGAGATTTATACTACCCGAGATTTTTCTTTCTCGGGTAATTTTTTTCAAAATCTTTTTTTGCACATTTTTGAAATTTGACATTTTTAGCAACCACCAAATGAACACGAATGTCGTATTTGTGAATTCATTCTTGCCATCGCGAAACACCACTTCCACAACAACATCACCGACGAGGCTGCCTTGAAAGCCCAGTTACTTGCCGAATGTGGACACATTTCGAATTCGGACGATCAAACCACTTGCAAAAAAATTGTCAACAACAACATCGACAAGATCTTTGCGGTAAAACTTTTTATACAAATTTGCATATAGGGTGTTCCAAAAAAACCGCTATTTGAGGGCCGCCATTAATACGTTCGGACGGCTCTCGAACGGATTTTAGTTCACTAATAACTTCACTAATTGCGTTCAGACGCGTTCGGAAACATCACTAATAAGCGTTCAGAAACGTTCGGACGCGTTCGGAAACGTTCAGATGCGTTCGGGCGCTAGTCCGAACGCATCTGAACATTTGTCAAAAATTTCTGAACGAATTAGTGGCGGCCCTGAGCATTTTTGGCGAAAATTTTTCAAAAATTCGAATCCTAAAGTCATTTTGGAGAAAAAATTGTTTGAAAAATTTTCGCCCAAAAATGCTCAAATGACGGTTTTTTTGTTGGAATTTTACTGTAATTTTTAGGATTTAAAAGCTGGTGATCGTGATGGACAAACTTGTGTTGACATCCACTATTGTACTCCCGCCGAACTGACTCGTTCCACTGGAGCGCCTTCCCAAGAAGTTCGTGCTCATCGCTAAACACCAAGTCGCCAAGCTGGCGCACCCTTTTTTAAATTCTTTAAATGTACAATCTCCGCATTTTTAAAGATTTGTATATCAAGATATTCATTTTTAATATAGAATAAATTTCTTAAGAAAGACAGTTTTCAACCCGCAAATAGCATAAAAACAATATACACTCCTTAAAACTATAGCACCACTCTAAATACCAGTGTTTTAATGATCCATTTTTTAAGGTTGACATTGACGTCAATGCCAATATCTTGACTTGATGTCAATGTCATTGACGTCAACCTCTAAAATTATCAAAACAATGTTTATTCAACAAAAACATCATCAGTATCACTAAAATTCAAAAGTTCATCAAATTGACCTATAACAATATCAAGATCTTCATCAATGTCGTCTTGATCTGGATCCACAGGGTTTCCCATACCAATTTGTTGCTTTCTTTCTAGTGATTTATCAATCATTTCTTGTCCAGATTATGCTTCCTTTTTTGGACCTCCGGGTAATTGCACACATTCTGGACAACGTTGAAGAAGCTTTTCCAAATTGGTTCAATTCAACAATGACGAATCTTGGCTTATTCTCTTCAATTTTATCTTCATCTTGTACTTCTATTTCTGATTCTGACATGATAAAAAGCTAAAAACAACAAATCGTAAACCTACAAAATGAACGTTGATATTCAAATCACATAATTGCACAGGAAAAAATCCTATTAGAGACCATAAGGAATTCAATGAGCTATTGCCTACCAAAAATGGGTCGGTAAAGTTTGAATTTATTAATAATTGATATTTTCGTTTCAATAAACAAACTGTTATTGATTCAGTGATACTTATTATAGATCGACCTAAAACGATCAGATTAAATTCGTGTACAATAATTCCTTCACTTTTGATATAAAGTTGGGAGTCCTCTAGAATTCGAATAAGAATTTTTTGAAACCGAGCGTTTCAAAACTTGGCGGTTTCCTTGTAAGTTTTTACAACATGGTCCCGAGTCCCAAAAAAGAATCTTGCCCTGAACTCGCTAAAAAATTCATTTTGAGCTCGTATATTCAGGGTGGTGCTATAATTTTGAGAAGTATATATTGTTTTTAGCTATGTACGGGTTTAAACTGTCTTTCTTAAGAAATTTATTCTATAATAAAAGTTAATATCTTGATATAAAAATCTTTAAAAATGCGGAGATTGTACATTTAAAGAATTTAATTTAATTTAAAGAAATGTGCGGCGGCAGCTTGAGTCAAAAGAAATTTATTCTATATTAAAAATGAATATCTTGATATACGAATCTTTAAAAATGCGAAGCTTGTACATTTAAAGAATTTTTCGTGATTTAAAGGCAGCTTGGGTACTTGGAGGACGTGTTGGACACACTCCAAGATCTTCACAAATCTGGAATGGACGCTTTCCAGCTTTCAAGTCACTGTAAATCGTGGCAATGTTGGCATCGACAAAGGCAGTACATTGTTGTTGCTCAGCGGGGTCTCTGGTGCAGTCGTGCTCGAGTTCGGCTTGCACCTGGGCTTGGGTGGCATTCGGGTTTTTGTGGAAGAAGTATTCAGCAAGGCCGATGAGCTTATCGCATTGTTGGCATAGTTGTTGTGGGCTTAGAGTGGTCGCTTGTGTTGCTTGACGACGGGCACGAACTTTTGCGCCTGGTGCAAAAGATGGGGGCGTTCCGGTGAAATTATGAGGGAAACCAGTTTCTGCGGGAGTACAATAGTTGATGTCAACACAAGTTTGTCCAGAATTATCACCAGCTTGTAAATCCTAAAAATTACAGGATGTTCCCCAAAAAACCGCCATTTGAGCATTTTTTGGCGAACATTTTTCGCCAAAATGACTTTTTAGGGGTAATTTTATGCGAGAAATCGATTGCAAGCACTCTCGAAAACGTTTTCTTAAAGAATGCTCAAATGGCGGTTTTTGGAACACCAAATTCGTATAAAAAGTTTTACCGCAAAGATCTTGCCCAGAGAGCACCCTGTATATGCAAATTTGTAAAAAAGACTTACAGCAAAGATCTTGTCGATGTTGTTGTTGACAATGTTTTTGCAAGTGGTTTGATCAGCCGAATTCGAAATGTGTCCACATTCGGCAAGTAGCTGGGCTTTCAAGGCAGCTTCGTCAGTGATATTGTTGTGGAAGTGGTGTTTCGCGATGGCAATAATGAATTCACAAATACGACAATCATGTTCAGTTGGCTGTTGCTAAAAATGTCAAATCAAAAATGTGCAAAAAAAAGATTTTGAAAAGAGAAAGAAAAAAAACTCACCGCTGAAGCAACTGCGAAAATAGCCAAAGCCACTACAATAGCAAACTTGTACATTTTTCCTAGGATCCAAGACTAATTGTAGAATGGTTGTTCTCTCTTAACCACTACTACCCTTTTATAGTAACTTCAATTCCGGGTTACACGTGCTATCCAACATGATCAATACCGTTAATTTGCAGATAATTTCATCAGGATGTTGGGGTTATGTCATTTCAATTCCGGATGCATATAGTTCAAGCACAAATTTGGTTCAATCTGTTCAAAGAGTTTTTCAAAAAAATGTTCGTGATCATTCATAGTCTATCAAATGAGTATAATATCAAGAAGTAATTTCTCTACGTAGATGCCAGAAAAATTTTTGCATATACTCGTAAGAACATGAGAAAATAATCCATATTGATCACTTACTCAAAGTAATACAAAAAAGGGATTAGGAAAGTAGGTTCCGGAGTAGATCGACAACAATCTCTTTTCCGGAAACATCCAACCCAATTTCGCAAGGAGACAATAGAGAAACTAGCTGCCCATTTGATAAGGAGTAGTCGTCACTAGAAATTATAGGATTAAGAGATTAGGACTAAACGGAATTTGGAGTCCTATAAAAGGGTAATGACTTAAAAGAAAAAAAACTAGTACAATTGATAGTAATGGGTCGAAATCGGTTCTCAAAATTTTTTCTTCAGATTTTTATGAAAAATATCAAAAACAACACAGAAATTGCGTCCTACAACTTTTATTTTGACCACATTTTATGAAAATACATAGAAAAAAAGGTTACAAGACAAATTTAGTCGCGGTTTCGTGCCAAACTTCGTCACGAAATCGCGACGAAATTTGTCTCCTTCGTTATACGCCTAGCTGAAATTCAGGGTTTTCGTGTTAATACACCGACCAATTCAACTTGACACAACTCCAGCACGACGAAGTTGTGCCGACACAACGGCTAGCACGAATCCTAGGGCTGCACGTTATCAATCGTGTCGCGCTCGGCACGATTTTAGCAGTTGTGTCATTGCATTACGGAACAACGATAGCAGTTGTGCCGTTGCATAACTCGTTGTGCCGCAAGTTGAATTGGTCGATGTATTGACACGAAAATCCTGAATTTCAGGCAGTGGGTATAGGTCGTTGGATTCCTTGAATGATCCAAGCTTGGATCATTCTGATAAAAAAAATCCGTTACCATATACGAAAATGTAATTTTTATAATGCATGAAACAATTGAAATGCAGCATTAAAAAACCAAACGGTGCGGCTTTTCATCTCTCTGCTAATTTAAGCAAAGCAGAATCTTTCCGAGCTGCCGCTTAGCCTAAACCAAACACATAACCCTATTTCCGATTTCGATTGTGGTCAATACCTACTGATTGGACTAGACTAAGTTATACCGGGCCAGGCTTGCGATAAAAAATTTCGAGTTTAAAGTCATCCCGATCAAAAATAAAGGTATATTAAAAGTTTTTCAACCAAAAAGACTTTTTCAGATAAGATTATTTTAATTAAAAATTAAACATCCATAACGCAATACAAAATCAGCAAAAATCAATTAACATTGTACTTTTCGGAGGTTTTAATCTTTTTCAAGAGTTCTTTGTTGGATCGGAAAGCTTGTAATGCTTCTCTGCAGCTTCGAAACTTGGTGTTATATAGATCTATAGCAATGGTACGCATTGACGAGTCTGTAAGCCGATGTCTTTTGGTGACCATTGAATGTTCAACAACGAAAACACGCGCTCACAATGCGCATTACTAGCTGGAATAGCAAGGACCTAAATAATTGAGTGCCTTCCAAGCATAGTTTTTTAGGGTCGCCAAAATTTTGAAATTTGCGCGTTGATTTTTAACATAAGGATCCCTTATGGTATTTTTCGATTTTTTCTCAAAATTTTCGAAAAAACATAAGGGCCCCCTCAACATTGCCGTACAAAGAAATTTTGGGGAGGGGTAATTTTTCGGCACTAGGCCCCTCGTTACGGTTACGAGCGCTCTTTACCTAGCACACTCATCACGGCCACTCGTTACAGTATTCGCTTGTTACGGTCTGCCAAGGGCTTGCTAGGATTTCAACAATGGGGGAGGGGGAAATCATAAACAACTTTTTTCAATTTTTTATGAAAAAAAATTTAATTTTTAAATTTAAAATTAATCGGGTTCTGTAACGAGAGGCCGTAACGAATGGATGAGACGAACAAAACAACACCAAAAATACCCCTAGTAGGATGTTTTCGGAAAATTCGACAAAAACTGAAAAATTCATCAAAAATTGAAAAATTTGAAAAGAAAAAATCTCTACAGGGATGCAAAAAACCGCAATTTTGAAATTTTTGAGGGCCATTTTTTCGAAAAAAATTTTTTTCTACAAACATCATTTCTAGGGGTAAAAATAGCTGAAAAACACGATTCCGGCGTCAAAAAAATTTTTTGACCCATAAAAGCCCCTTAAAATGGCAAAAAACTGGTTTAAAAAATGACCCTCAAAAGTTTCAAAATTGCGGGTTTTTTTGCACCACCCTGTACTTTTTGACCATGATAAGTGCCTTCCAACAACGTGAACTAGCTCCAATGATTTGTATCATGAAAATCTCTTCATACTTTCTCTACATAATTATAGCACCACTCTGGATTTTATGATTTTCGGCGCTATAACGCAAAATCGGTCGAGAGCCGTCTAAAACAATTGAACCAAAATCAAATTTTGCTCGAAAAATTGAATTTTTACTCAAAACTAATTTTGGTCGAAAATTTGAATTTTTGCGGAACCTTTCCCCTAAACCTGGAAAAATGAAAAATTTTCCTCTTGGTCTCCTCCCTTAAGTTTTAGTCCAAAAATTTTTTCGATCAAAAACTGACCAAAATTAGCCATTTTTTCAACGAAAATTGCAATTTTTTTAGCATTTTCAGCTTAAAAACAAGCATTTTTCAATCAAATTTTTCGCCTGCGGAGCTAAGACCAATTGTACTCGATAGTTTTTTCTCTTCGATAGTTTTTCTCTTCATTACCTTTTATAGGGTACTTTTTTTACGTTTTTGGTTTTTCACGCTTACTTTTTTCACGTGTTTTATTTGAATTTTTTCTCAAAAATTGCATTTTTGATGCCACAGCAGCATGCCACGTGGCGCGGCAAGTATAAATCCTGCATAAGTGTGGCAAAAATCATTTGATTTTGGAGAAAAAATTCAAATAAAAAACGTGAAAAAAGTAATAGTGCCTTTTATAGGACTCCAAATTTCGTTTAGTCCTAATCTCTTAAGCCTATAATTTCTAGTGACGACTACTTCCTTATCAAATGGGCAGCTAGCTTCTTTATTGTCTCCTTGTGAAATTGGGTTGGATGTTTCCGGGAAAGGGATTGTTGTTGATCTACTCCGGCATCTACTTTCTTAATCCTTTTTGTGTTAAGTGGAGTAAGTGGATCAATATGGATTATGTTCTTAAGATAGGAGGAGTACATGCAAAAATTGTGTCTGGCATCTACGCAGAGAAATTTACCTCATGATATTATACTTATTTGATAGACTACGAATGATCAACACCAATTTTTTAAACACTTTTTGAACAAATTGAAGAAAATTTGTGCTCGAACTATATACATCCGGAATTGCACGATCCATCGTCCTAATGAAATTTTATCTGCAAATTAACTGTATTGTTGGATAGCACGTGTAACCGGAATTGAAGTTACTATAAAAGGGTAGTAGTGGTTGAGAGAGAACAACCATTCTACAATTAGTCTTGCACCCTAGGAAAAAATGTACAAGTTTGCTATTGTAGTGGCTTTGGCTATTTTCGCAGTCGCTTCAGCGGTGAGTTAGGAAACCGATAGAAAATGGATCGGTCTCGGTTTTTACTTCATCGGTTTCAACTTTTTTTCGGTTTTTTACAATCAAAATTTTTACCCCTGAATGAGGGAAGCTTTTTTCGCTTCGAAAATGTCAAATTCGGATTCCCCGCATGTTTTGTTGCACATTTTTGATTTTACATTTTTTTTAGCAACAACCAAATGAACACGATTGTCGTATTTGTGAATTCATTCTTGCCATCGCGAGACACCACTTCCACAACAACATCACCGATGAGGCTGCCTTGAAAACCCAGCTACTTGCCGAATGTGGACACATTTCGAATTCGGCCGATCAAACCACTTGCAAAGCAATTGTCAACAACAACATCGATAAGATCTATGCTGTAAGTCTGTTTTACAAATTTGCATATACAGGGTGTTCTTTGAGCAAAAATTTGATTTTGAGCAAAAAATGTTCAAATGGCGATTTTTTTAACACACTATAATTTTTAGGATCTAAAAGCTGGTGATCGTGATGGACAAACTTGTGTTGACATCAAATATTGTACTCCCGCCGAAACTGGATTCCCTCATTTCACCGGAACACGCCCAACTTTTGCACCAGACGCAAAAGTTCGTGCCCGTCGTCAAGCAGCAACCACTGAAAGCCCACGACAAGAATGCCATCAATGCGATAGGCTCATCGGCTATGCTGAATACTTCTTCCACCGAAACCCGAATGCCACCCAAGCCCAGGTGCAAGCCGAACTCGAGCACGAATGCAGCAGAAACACCGCTGAGCAACAACAATGTACTGCCTTTGTCGATGCCAACATTGCTACGATTTACAGTGACTTGAAGGCTGGAAAGCGTCCATTCCAGATTTGTGAAGATCTTGGAGTGTGTCCAACTCGTCCTCCACCTACTCAAGCTGCCTTTAAATCACGAAAAATTCTTTAAATGTACAAGCTCCGCATTTTTAAAGATTCGTATATCAAGATATTCATTTTTAATATAGAATAAATTTCTTTTGATTATCAGGCAAAGTAGACATTTTTGACATGCTTGAACACAGCCCGTAAATAGCATAAAAACAATATACACTCCTCAAAATTATAGCACCACCCTGAATACCAGTGTTGATTCATTTTTTAAGGTATACATTGAAGTCAATGTCATTTTTTGGCACTAGGCCTTTCCTTACCGTTACGGCCCTTCCTTACCGGCCTTTCCTTACCGATCATTTTTTAGGGTCGAAACTTTTGAATTTCGGATAAAATTTTTTTGCCAAAATAAGGCAAAAAATGTTTACTTTAATATGCAACTAAAAAAATTTTTGAAATTCAAAAGTTTTGACCCGAAAAAATGATCAGTAAGGAATAGTCCGGTAAGGAAAGGCCGTAACGAAAGGCCGTAAGAGTAGCGGTAAGGAAAGGCCTAGTGCCCATTTTTTAAGCCGAATAGCAAAAGGGTCTTTGCACCTTCCACTAATTCAAATGGAAGCACCAATTGTAGCACTAATTGCACTCTTGTCGATACGGTTTTATTTTTCAGGGTCAACGAATTTTCGAATGTGATCTTCTGCAAATTTATAGCTCAACAAAAGATGAATAAAATTGCAAAAGACCACATTGGAAAATTCTTTGACCCTGAAAAGTTATTCTCGCCTTAAATTTTGCGTCTCGACGCGTCGAGACGAGCACTAATTGCAATTAGTGCTCCCTCAGCTTGCAATTAGTGCAGTCTCGATGCCTTCGAGACGAATTAGTGGAGGGCCTAAGTGTTTGCTCTTTGATAAGTTCGATAGAAAGCCAGGGGCTTATTGCACAAAATGAAAAGTGCAAAGTTGAACCAAAAAATGACCTTTCAACATTGACCCTTCACTTTTTTCACCGAAAAAGTGAAAAATGTGCACTTTACAATTTTTTCTGCATTTTTTTTATTCAACTTTGCATTTGTGCAATAGGCCCCAGATATTCGGAACGATTTCTTTTATTGAAATGTTCAAATTTTACAAGAAATTCAAGAAGCTTATATATGATTTTGGAAGCTAGAGGGTACAATAGAGCGTAAGGGGGAAGAGGATTAGACACAATGGAAAGCATGGCTCGAGGCGGGGAAATGGAAGAATTTTGAGCCTCATTGCTCCTTGATCCGAGAATACAATAATACGATAGAAATTTCGAAAGAGTGCAGAAAAAATGACTCATGTGAGTCATAAGCAACAAAAAAGAATAAAATTTTCACGAATAATTTTTACTTAAAACAAAACGATAAATTTTGTAATAAAATACAAATTTTTATTACAATATTCAAATTAACTATAATTTTTGCTTTGAAATGAGGTGTCGCGTGACGGGTTTTTGTGAAACTTGTTTTTATCGCTTCACCAGACAACAAAGAAATTTTTGAAGCTGTACGGCCTGGAGGGGGAGGCGCACTTAAAGGGCAAGAACATGCACGTGCGAAATTGAGCTTACTAGCTAAAAACAGCAATGAATCCCCTATTTTTCAGGTGAAAAACACAAATACGACAAAAAAATCTGAAACCCGATATTTGAAGCGAAAAATGCGTTTGAAAATCAGTGATTTGTGTTTTTTTACCCAAAAATCCTGGGCTCTTGGGGAAAAAGTGGTATAACTTTTTCAAATCAACGCGAAAACTTATTTTCTCGCGTATAATGGGGGTTTTATAACCGGGAAATCGATTGGTGAAGGTTTCAGGAGCTAAAAAATTTTTCCTGACCTACCTACCCCAGGATTTTTCAAAAAATCCTGCTGAAAATGAAAATTTTTTCAGATTTTAGCGATTTCGATTGTAATATGGTTGTTCCATACAGGGAACATGAATCCGGGCGATTTGGGCCGTTCTGGACCGAATTTTGGTTAAAATACACCCTCAGGAAGGCAGGGCTATAAAATTGCTGAGGTATCCCCAGTTTGGAGAGCACCCCAACAATGGTAGAAAAGATTTTTTGAAAAAGGTTCACACTCCTTCAAACCCCCGAAGATGAATTGTCTATTTGTGAGTAATTTTGACAAAAAAATCAACAATTTTAATTCAAATTTTTTATTGTCCAATTACATCGGGAATCACTTCCTCGATCGGTAAACCCCCTAATACAAAGCGAAGAGAAATTTTAGCGCCGATTTGGCGAAAATAGAGCGATTTGTGGCAAAGGACCCCCTCCCAGACTCACAAAAAACTAGCCAACATCGTAGGGGTGAATTCTAGTGTTCAAAATCAAACATTTCCTTCAGATTCGGGGCTCATCATATCGAAAAACCCCCGAGTACAACAAATCAGCCAATTTGGAGCACTTTTTGAAAAGAGTTTTTTGAAGTAGGGGTGAGTGTTTTGCGAGGATTTTTGAAACCCCGTAGCTGAAATCTCATTACCTATCAAAAAGTTGCGGGGTTTCATCAAACCCCGCAACTTTTCACGAGATCTCAGCTGCGGGGTTTCAAAAATCCCGCAAAACGCTCACCCCTATTTTGAAGTGAGGTTTTAAAATTGATCTAAAATCTATTTTTTCACCATTTTGACCACTTTTTCGAGGTCCTAGAAAAAAAATAACAGCAGTAATCAATTTCTCCCTAAATTTTTACCCTATATATGTTTTAAAAACTTTTTTCATAAAAACCGATTTTTGTATATACAGTCAACTCTCGATTAGGTATATTACCCTTTTCGTTTCAATAAACAAACTGTTATTAATTCAGGGATATTTATTATAGATCGACCTAAAACGATCAGTTTAAATTCGTGTATGAAAATTCCTTCACTTTTGACATAAAGTTGGGAGTCCTCTAGAATATGAAATAAGAATTTTTTGAATACAAGCGTGACAGAACTTGAAGTTTCCTTGTAAGTTTTTACAACATGGTCCCGAGTCCCAAAAAAGAATCTTGCCCTGAACTCGTTAAAAAAAATTCAGTTTGAACTCGTTTATTCATGCTATAATTTTGAGGAGTGTGTATTGTTTTTCTGCTATTTACGGGTTTGAAACTATCTTTCTTAAGAAATTTATTCTATATTAAAAATGAATATCTTGATATACGAATCTTTAAAAATGCGAAGCTTGTACATTTAAAGAATTTTTCGTGATTTAAAGGCAGCTTGAGTAGGTGGAGGACGAGTTGGACACACTCCAAGATCTTCACAAATCTGGAATGGACGCTTTCCAGCCTTCAAGTCACTGTAAATCGTGGCAATGTTGGAATCGACAAAGGCAGTACATTGTTGTTGCTCAGCGGTGTTTCTGCTGCATTCGTGCTCGAGTTCGGCTTGCACCTGGGCTTGGGTGGCATTCGGGTTTCTGTGGAAGAAGTATTCAGCATAGCCGATGAGCCTATCGCATTGATGGCATTCTTGTCGTGGGCTTTCAGTGGTTGCTGCTTGGCGACGGGCACGAACTTTTGCATCTGGTGCAAAAGTTGGGCGTGTTCCAGTGTAATGAGGGAATCCAGTTTCGGCGGGAGTACAGTAGTTGATGTCAACACAAGTTTGTCCAGAATGATCACCAGCTTTTAGATCCTAAAAATTACAGTGTGTTCAAAAACCGCCATTTAAGCATTTTTTGGCGAAAATTTTTCAAACAATTTTTTCTCCAAAATCACTCTTTAGGAATTTCTGCTCAAAAATAGAATTTTTGTCCAAGAACAACCTGTATATGCAAATTTGAAAAAAGACTTACAGCATAGATCTTGTCGATGTTGTTGTTGACAATTGTTTTGCAAGTGGTTTGATCGGCCGAGTTCGAAATGTGTCCACATTCGGCAAGTAGCTGGGTTTTCAAGGCACCCTCGTCGGTGATGTTGTTGTGGAAGTGGTGTCTCGCGATTGCAATAATGAATTCACAAATACGACAATCGTGTTCATTTGGTTGTTGCTAAAAAATGTAAAATCAAAAATGTGCAAAAAATATGCAGGAAATCCGAATTTGACATTTTCGAAGCAAAAAAAGCTTCCCTCATTCAGGAAAAAACTGCGTATTGAAGCTAAAAATCGCATACGATCATTTTGAGTGTAAAAAACCGAAAAAAGTTGAAACCGATTGAGTAAAAACCGAAATCGATCCATTTTCTATCGATTTCCTAACTCACCGCTGAAGCGACTGCGAAAATAGCCAAAGCCACTACAATAGCAAACTTGTACATTTCTTCCTAGGGTGCAAGACTAATTGTAGAATGGTTGTTCTCTCTCAACCATTACCCTTTTATAGTAACTTCAATTCCGGATTACACGTGCCTCCAACATGTCCAATATCGTTAATTTGCAGATAAATTTTCATCAAGATGTTTGATCGTGTCATTTAATCCCGGATTCATATAGTTCTAGCACAATTTTTTTCAATCTATTCAAAAAGTGTTTTCAAAAAATCGGTCGTGATCATTCATAGTCTATCAGATAAACTCTAGTATGATTAAGAAGAAAATTCTACGTAGACGCCAAACACAATTTTTGCTTGTACTCCTCCTATCTTAAGAACATAATCCATGTTTATCATTTATTCTACTTAACACAAAAAGGGATTAGGAAAGTAAATGCCGGAGTAGATCAACAACAATCCCTTTCCCGGAAACATCCAACCCAATTTCACGAGGAGACAATAGAGAAACTAGCTGCACATTTGATAAGGAATTACTCTTGAACTGTGAATTATCAGAGTATAGGCTTAAGAGATTAGGGCTAAACGGAATTTAGAGTCCTTAAAAGGGTAATGGCTTAAGAGAAAAAATTATCGAGTACAATTAGTCTTGGGCTATAGGAAAAATGTACAAGTTTGCTATTTTGGTGGCTTTGGCCGTCTTCACAGTTGCCTCCGCGGTAAGCTACATATATGGGTTTAAAAAAAAACTTGGGGCACTTATTCGGAATGTCCCCGTAAAAAAATTACCCCTCGAAAAAAAATTTGGGCTCTTAGATTTTGAAATTAGCATAAAAATTGAGTTCAAGTTGAACCAATAAAATGTCGAATTTTCAAAAAGTTCCAACACAAACCCCCTGTTTTATCTAATAAAATGTTCTCCCGTTTGGTCTAAAAAAAGTTGAATACGGATTCGCTTCAATACACAATATGCCTTCCCTGAATCAAGGAAGCGCTTTTTCGCTCCAAAAATTCGTTCGAAAAAATTTTCACGTGGGTGCCTCCCCCCTATTGTGTATAGCTCCAAAAAATTTGACTATAGCTACGTCCTGGGAAGGACCTCTCATCGGATACTCCCCCATCTTGCCCATTTATGTTTTGTAACTTGTGCATCCCTAATTTCTTCCACCTACCCCCTCATGTTTTTATAATACATGACTTGATTTTCAAAAATTCTATTGTTGAGAACAAATTCGGATTCCTCGCATGTTTTTTGCACATTTTTGATTTTGCATTTTTTAGCAACAACCAAATGAGCACGATTGCCGTATTTGTGAATTCATTATTGCCATCGCGAGACACCACTTCCACAACAACATCACTGACGAAGCTGCCTTGAAAGCCCAGCTACTTGCCGAATGTGGACACATTTCAAATTCGACCGATCAAGCCACTTGCAAAACAATTGTCAACAACAACATCGACAAGATCTATGCTGTAAGTCTTTTTTACAAATTTGCATATACAGGTTGTTCTTTGGACAAAAATTCGATTTTTCGACCAAAATTCGATTTTTGAGCAGAAACCCCTAAAGAGTGATTTTTGAGAAAAAATTGTTTGAAAAATTTTCGCCAAAAAATGCTTAAATTTCGGTTTACTTTAACCCACTGTAATTTTTAGGACTTAAAAGCTGGTGATCGTTCTGGACAAACTTGTGTTGACATCAACTACTGTACTCCCGCCGAAACCGGATTCCCTCATTTCACCGGATCACGCCCAACTTTTGCACCAAAAGTTCGTGCCCGTCGCCAAGCAGGAACCTCACCAAGCCCACAACAAGTATGCCATCTATGCGATAGGCTCATCGCCTTTGGTGAATACTTCCTCCACAAAAATCCTAATGCCACTCAAGCCCAGTTGCAAGCCGAACTCGAGAACGACTGCACCAAAAACCCCGCTGAGCAACAACAATGTACTGCCTTTGTCGATGCCAACATTGCCACGATTTACAGTGACTTGAAGGCTGGAAAGCGTCCACGCCAAGTTTGTACAGATCTTGGAGTGTGTGCTGCTGGAACAAGTGCTATGCCCGTCGACAAAAAAGTTCGTGCTCGTCGCCAAGCAGGAACCACACCAAGCCCACAACAAGTATGCCATCTATGCGATAAGCTCATCGGCTATGGTGAATACTTCCTCCACAAAAATCCTAATGCCACCCAAGCCCAATTGCAAGCCGATCTCGAGCACGAATGCAGCAGAGACCCCGCTGAGCAACAACAATGCACTGCCTTTGTCGATGCCAACATTGCCACGATTTACAGTGACTTGAAGGCTGGAAAGCGTCCACACCAAGTTTGTGCAGATCTTGGAGTGTGTCCTTCTGGCGCGACAAGTGCTATGCCCGTCGACAAAAAAGTTCGTGCCCGTCGCCAAGCAGCAACCACTGAAAGCCCACAACATGTATGCCATCTATGCGATAGGCTCATATCCCTTGGTGAACACTTCCTTCACAAAAATCCTAATGCCACCCAAGCCCAATTGCAAGCCGAACTCGAGCACGACTGCACAAGAGACCCCCCTGATCAACAACACTGTACTACCTTTGTCGATGCCAACATTGCCAAGATTTACAGTGACTTGAAGGCTGGAAAGCGTCCATACCAAGTTTGTGCAGATCTTGGAGTGTGTGCTGCTGGGACAAGTGCTATGCCCTTCTACAAAAAATTAATGCGAAATTTGAATTAATTTTTTAAAGAATTTATATTTATTAGTATACTATACATAGATATAGTAAATTATAAATAAAAAATTTTGATTTATAATTATTCACAGTGGACCAAAATGTTTTTTGTTTTTGAAGGTCTTGATTCAGTTGAAGGAGAAAATAGAGCCAATATAACATAGTTGGATCATGTCCGAAAAACATAATCATCTCTTCGATTCATCACAATTATTTTTAGTTTATTTCTTTAAAACAATACAAAATGAATAACAATAACAATTTAACAGTAACAAATAATAATTAACTAAACAAGATAATTTGAAATCATTAAACTTTAGAAGTCTTTGTCACCAATTCTAGGATCAGATCAGACAGTTGCTTCGAATGATACCCTTCAATTGAGCTTTTATCGCCACTAAAAAGTAAGTTGGTGCTNAGTCTTTGTCACCAATTCTAGGATCAGATCAGACAGTTGCTTCGAATGATACCCTTCAATTGAGCTTTTATCGCCACTAAAAAGTAAGTTGGTGCTGCTGCTACTCGAATCCATGGGTTCATCTAAAGCCAAATTTGGGACGTCTAAAAAAAGTTGTCTAATCGATTTTGTTTTAGACAAACTACTGACCAGGTTTAACCATATTCAAACCACGTAACAGTTTAGGCAGTAATGCAAACAACTTTCCAAAATGAGGCAGTGCCAGAGTTGTATATTCGTCGTAAAATCTAAAAATAGAAAGATTTAAACAAAGTAGCGCACCAGGAGAAAATCGAATAGAGACAAAACCAGATTGGTACAAAAATGTACAAGATGAGCCAAAAAACCGTACTGTTGCGTTTTTTGTGGCGAAAAATTTTCAAAAAATTAATCTTCTGTAATACTTGAAAATACGACAATTTGTTATTTCACGGTCTGGGAAGCGCTTTCAAGGTTTTTTTCGATGCGTGCAATCGATTTCTCACATGAAAATACCCCTTATAGATGATTTTTGAAAAATTTTCATCAAAAGACGCAAAAATACAATTTTTTCTTGGCTCACCCTGTAAAGGGCTCCGCTTACTTATTAACAAACAAGAAAATCGTAACAAGTTTATTCCGTTCCGAAACTTTTGTCTCCGGTTTTATAGCACTCTCGATCCAGATTACAAATCTTCCTATTATTGGCTGTAGGTCTCTTTCGGATAAGTTACTGAGCAATACCAAAAAGCTGGAAACCACCACTGTATCACAGGCATCGAATTGGGAGACCGTCTAAAAATTTATGACTTGAATCGGAGGTGTGTTGGGTCGAGACCAAGCCTGCCTGCCCGCACGTCAGTAATCCACGGCCCTGAGTTAGGAAACTGAAACCGAAAAAAGTCGACACCGAAAGAAATTTGTTTGCTCATTTTGAGTGAAAATTTTGGAATTTTCATATTTTTCCATTGGATTTCTTAAAAAACGCTACAAAAAACATTTTTTAACATAATATTTACTCAAATTTATAAAAAATCATTCAAAATCGACTATTTTCTGATAAAAAATTTTGATATAAAAAACCGAAAAATGTCGATAAAACTCGAAAAAAGTTGGAAAAAAAACCGAAATCGACTTTCTCTATTATTTCAGCTTTTTGACCCTACAGCCAAGGATGAGATCAAAAAATTTTTCGACTAAAAATCGTCTTCAAACTCATATATGGGCGAATAAGTATGTTTCAAAATCTTCAAATTTCAGGTTTCGACTTTACGATTTCAAATTAAATTTCGATTTCGCGAAGTTTGATGATCGAATTTTCGATTTCGACATGACCGATTTCGTGGCCATTACCTCTATTGTTCTAGCATATTTCCTGAACTTGAAGAACGTGAAGTACAACTCGATCAAAGCCGGCAACGATTTTTGAATGTCTGTCAATTCGGAACCTTTTAGAATCACTTCCAATAAATATACAAATTGTCTCAAAATCGCCTAAAATATACATATGTACACAATATAGATTAATTCATTATAGCCAACCGGATTTTGGATATATTTCTTCGCGGTGTTCATCATTGGTTCTTTGAGTAAGCGAAGTTCCAATTTGGCAAAAGCTTGTCGAATTTGAGCAAGGCGAAGGCGGACATTTCCATGGCGTTGCTGAGATGATTGGTCTTGAGTGATAGTGGTTTTAGGTGTCTCTGAGGGTTCGAATTTGGCGGAGAGTTCACAGAAGATGGACATGAATTGTTCGTAGTAGGAAGGTATGAACTGAAATTTTCAATGTATAACAAAATTATGAATAGCAATTTGGCTCGTTATCTTCTTATAAAATTGAAAAATTCGTTAAAAATTGCAAATTCTTAAAAATTCCTCAAAAACCGAAAAATTCATAAACAATTGAAAATTCGTCAAAATTGAAAAAATTTTCGACGAATTTTTCTATTTTTTGAGTTATTCATATAGTACAAACCTGTGCCAAATGATCCAATAGCCTTTGCATGCAAGTCAGCGCACAGACCAAAAGTGCTTCCTCGCCATATTGCTTTCCAGTGGTGGATTGGGTGGTCCGTCGCCGTCTCGTTGCAGAATACCGGTCTTCAATTTCTTTTTGTTTCTCAGCTTTTTTCTCTTCAACATGCTGATCGCAATAAATTAGAATATTTGTGCATAGCTTGCAAATCGGGTCAATATGAAGGAGAATGCCTTTTAAATTCTGTGAGCGGATCAGTTCGCCCAACAGTACGAGAACACTTCCAACCATTGCTTCGTCTAGACTTGACCAAAGATTGAGCTAAAAATGATTCAAGTTAAACGTTATGGTGAGAAAGCAGCGGTGCCATTTTATGTATAATTGATTTATGCAAATTTCAATCAGTTTAAAAGAATATTAAAAAATAGCACCGGAATCCAAATGTCAGAGCTATACTTCGGCTCTTATACCCCATTGAAAGTGGTCCAAAATCGAAAAATTTTATTTTTCGAAATTTTAAAAAACGACCCTTGGGGTAATTTTATACGGAAAACAAATTGGCGATGTCATTTTTGCGTAAAAACGCTTTTCCATTTTTTTAGAAAATTGAATTTTTGCATATTAGCTATTTCGAAATATGTACTTTCTTTGTCTTCATTTCGATTTTCTAAAAAATGGAGCGCCTTTTTACGCAAAAATAGCAGTGTGTTTCGCGAATAGAATTACCTCCAAATAGAGTGATTTTTAAAAAAATTTTGAAAAATAAAATTTCGATTTTAGACCACGTTCAATGGAGTAGATGAGCCGACAGTAGCTCCCAAATGTCTCATACCACAACAACACATTTCTCCATAGTCTCGACAAAAATCCCTTGGATCTCTTTAGTCAATACCCTCTTCGCCAGCAACTTCAAACTAAATGCAGCACTTTGGCATAAAAGAATTTCCGTCTTCTCTTCAGCCGGACGAATCCATTCATTCAATTTAACTGCTAGCTTGATCAGATAAGGTAAGTGAACCGCCATGTCGGAATACTGCCACATGTTGGATTGTAGAAGTTTGGTATTTAGAAGCTGGAGGGCTCTTTCTCGTAGTCGGATGTCAATTTGAGTGTCATCTAGCAGGTCACAAACGATATGGCCGCTAACATTGGCTGGGAGAAGGCAGCGCAGCTAAGAGAATAGGAATAAAATACAAATTTAAATTAAAGCTATTATTTTCTACCTTATCTGCGACAACATCAGCTCTTCCAGCCAGTGCAATCCAATATTTCAACGTTTGTGCGGCTACAGAATTTTTCTCTGCGCCACGTTCGAATTTCTCGTTTTTCTCCGCTTCTGCTAATTCCGAATCCACAAAGTCGTTTAAATTTGCCACCGTGATCAATAAGCGCTTTCCCACTTTTAGCATTCTGGCATAAATTTCATCGTCAGTTAAAGTGGATAACTAAAAATGGGTTATATACACATAGCTTCTCAAAATATCATAACAAATTATATTTTGCCGACCCTATTCAATTTTTTTTACAAAAAATTCAATTTTTCGTCTAATCCTACAATTGTTCATGAATATAATCTGTCTAACAGAGTCTACAAACGTGATATGTTTTTTATCTTTGTCACCTTTTATGCAAATTTTTCTTGGCTATATAAGGATGATATTTGTTTTTTGCTTGATTGTCGCTTCAAATTCAGCAAAAACACAATCATAAGATCAAAATACACCTATATAAAATCGCACATACCTTTTCGTATAAAGGTCGATGTGAAAGAAATTTGATAGCCCATCCAAAGATGATAAATCGGAAATGTCGAAGTTTTTGAAGCGATCTTTTATTTCTATCAAAAATGACAGTTTTGGTGGAGAAAGTAGTTTTAATCGTTGCTGACTTATTTGAATCACCACCAAGACTGACAACATAGTCCAGAAGGTTCAAAATCGTCTCGATCTAAAAAATAGAGTTTTTGGATTATAACGTTCTTCATGAATAGCTTTACGAAAAATGTCGGCTACTTAGCGAAGTGGATAAGGAAGCGATCGTCCGATCTGACAAGTTAAGTAACGTTGGGTCCACAGGTTCGATATGGACCTAACGTTGCTTACAAAGAATGGAGCAAAAAAGTAAAAAATTTTTGCTCCGTTCTTTTTAAGGAAAATTTTTTTTGAAATCTCTGTGTATTACAACGAAAAATAAACGCAGTGAAAATTCACCCCCAAGTAGACGATATTTTTCGTACAGCTAGCCATGAAAAACGTTATAAACCGTCACATTAAAGTTGTACTTGATACTCCGGCTCAAATTCACTAATCAATTCCAGTGAGATATCATCTAAAATCTCCACATCTTGTTTCTTAGAATCCGTTCGTTGCCACTTAAAACAGAATTCATCAAAAATCGTTGATAACAAAATCCATATCTCATCCGCCGGGATGGTTTTTACAAAGGCATGTAGAACTCGAACTCGGCGGTGTGCTGGTATATCAACTAAAGATCCACCAAAAGTACGAGAGATTTCGAGCAGCTTTTGATGGCTAGGCTCCTAAAAGAACGGGTGAAAAAATTTTAAAACAAATTCCTACATGAGTCGAATTAGGCTCCTCCATTTTCATAATAGCCGAAAACAAGGCAGATAAAGTTTCTTCAATAATTGAAAGCGTGAGCTCGTTGTCCTTTTTCAGCAAGCCACCATCACCCATGAAAGCGAAAACGGACATTAGTTGAGTCACGACTGGTTTAGTCAAAAATGGCGCAACCGAGGCAAAAATCCTGAGAGCATTTCTCAAAACGGAATGATCGTTGGTGAATCGGACCACTTTCACCAAAGAATCGAGTCGTGCCGAGTTCTTTCCCAACCACGTGGAAGTGACTAAAAATTGGTCAACAATTTTCAAGCATTTCTCACCTGGATCTTTTAAAAAGCGCTCCAGTAATGAAATAGCCAACTGTTGAATATAAGCATAATCAATGGCGTCGTCTTTTTCCATAATTGCGCTGAAAAAAAGTAAAAATAAAAACGGAGCTACTTCGGTTCTTCTACCCCTGATTGAACGTGGTCTAAAATCGAAAAATTTTATTTTTCGAAATTTTCGCAAAAATCACCCTATTCGGGGTAATTTTATGCGGGAAACACATTGGCGATATTGTTATTTTTGCGTAAAAACGTTTTCATTTTATAGAAAATCGAAATAAAAATATAGGAAGTACATATTTCGAAAAAGCTAATATGTAACAAAAAAAATTCAATTTTCGAGAAAAATTCGATTTTTCACCAAAAAATTTGATTTTAGACAACGTTCAATCAAGGATAGAAAAGCCGAAGTAGCTTCAATTGCCCTTAGAAAAATTTACGAGTCCCAGAACTCCAACTTTTTTTAGCCCGCTCTGTGATGGGATAATTATAAAAGTGAAGTAAAAGAATTTGATCAAAGTTCAACAATACACATACTTATCAACCAAATCAAATAATTTTGCTAGCAACTCAGGAGAGGCAATCAAACTTTTATTAATATTCAAAATTTCCAAAACGAAAACCAGACGTCTCCCAAATTCTGTGGTTGTTTCCTTGTCAAACAAAGATGTTGCCAGAGGACGTGCTTGTTTGCTCTTTTTCGGATCCGGCGCCAATGAATAGGGTGTCAACAATGAAATTATTAGCTTGGAAGGCAGAGATATCTCAAATTGACAATTTTACATAAAAAACAACGGAGCTACTACACAATAGGAGGATGGCACATACGTGAAAAATTTTTCGAAAATTTTTTCTCTGAAAATACCACTTTTAGGGGTAAAAACATGCGAAAAATACGAATTTGCCATTTTCTAAGCAAAAAATGATTCCCTGATTCAGGGAAGGGCTGTGTATTGAAGCAAAAAGTCGTAAAAAATGTGATTTTTGCTTCAAATACTAGCCTTTCCTGAATCAGGGAAGCGTTTTTTCGCTTCAAAAATGTTAAATTCGGATTCTCCGCATGTTTTTAATCCTAGAAATGTCATTTCCAGAAAAAAAATTTTCGAAAATTTTTCACATTGGTGGGCCCCTTTATTGTGTGGTCAAAAGAACTATTCACTACCTGTCCTAATAACGTTTTCAGGCCTTTCAGAACTGATAAATTCGGATTTTTTGATACATATTGGACAGTTTTCAAAAGAAACTCGTCGATTTCTTGCACCGGTTGCTTTTTTAAATAATCTGATGAAACAGCACTTTCTAGTGCAAATGTAGCTTTTTCCACACTTTTACTATCTTGTATCAGCTCGAAGATATCGATCAATGATCCTTTAAATGGTTTCCTTTGTATGGCTTCTTTTAGGCTAGATAATTGCTTCTTTTTCTGAAAAGGTTAACATAGTTAGCTTATGGCAAACGTNCTTTAAATGGTTTCCTTTGTATGGCTTCTTTTAGGCTAGATAATTGCTTCTTTTTCTGAAAAGGTTAACATAGTTAGCTTATGGCAAACGTAAAAAATGAGGATTACAGTTAGAGATTGGAAATTTTGATTATCAAAATTGTATGTTTTTACTCTATTACAATCAAAAATTCGCTTGCATTTCGATGAAGCTCCTTAGATCTACAAGTAGACCTCAAATTTTGATCTTTTTCCAAGTCTATACCCCCAATTTCAATCAAATTTTAATCGTTTTTTCAAAAATTATCAAAATTTGATCAAAACTGGGGTATAAACTTGGAAAAAGATCAAAATGGGAAGGAATTTGACCAAATATTGACAAATTCCTCAAGAATCGAAAAATTCATAGGAGTATAGACTTGGAAAAAGATCAAAATTGGGGAATCTACTTGTAGATCTAGGGAAAACTCATCGAAATGCAAGCGAGTTTTCGATCGTAATCGAGTAAAAACATGCAGTTTTGGTCGATTTTAATGATCAAAATTTCCGCATCTCTACTTACAGTAGCAGATGAATCAACTGGTGATTTAGGTTCGACTGCACTCAAAGCGTTATTCGAAAGTTTTCTCTTGCGCTTGATCCCAGTCGGTTCAATTTTGAGTTCATTGACCTAAAAGATAACCGATTAAATTTTTATACAAATCAACAACACACTGACCTCATAAGATTCCAATCCAAAGTCGATCAAAAACTTTGCAGCCAATTCCGAATTTCTCACTTGCCATTCAGTTCTCACATCTTCAAAAGAAGATGGAAATCTAAAGAATCGAATATTATCTATCATAAGAGAAATTTTTTAGACGGGTTAATAACGATGCAATCACAAAATGTGACGATCATTGTCACAGGAAAAAATATGCAAATTTTGGACATAATAATATTTTTTGTTCATTGTGACAAAGGAGAGAGTTGTGCAGTGGCGTAACAAAAGGGGAGGGAGGTGACCCCAAAGAGGGGCCCTTATATTCTTGGGCCTCGCGAAATTTGTTCTGAATACGCTACTGTCTAGTGCTAATCCTTTAGCGAGTGAAAAGGTTGAAAAAATCTCTAAATCCTGGATACGTTTCAATTTAGTTACGAACCTCAAAACAATTGGTCGAATATGCTTATGGGTCTTTTTCAACATAGCTAGACTCTTCTTCTCAGACTCATCCAAAAATTGAAACAGAGATTTGAACAATCCAGATGCTTGTTTATCATTCATGTACTCCAAGTTCAGTGTGTTAACTAACACAGAATCCAGATCATCAAATTCATTTTCATTCAGTCCTAAAAATAACAGTAAGTAGAAGTCAGAATGATTTCAAAACAAACCATCTTTCAAAATTTCGAAAATCGTATTCCAAAAGGGGATCAAAAAATCTGTCAAATCATAGAATTTCATAGATTCTGATAAAAAATCATTCAAATTGAGCTCTTCGTGTCGTAATACAAGCTTTCGTATGGCTCTAAAATGATCAAGTTCAAATCTGTCTCACGGAGAGGTTCCAAAAGCATAGCCTAGTGGATAGCATCACAGACTTCAAGTCTGAAGACCCGGGGTTCAATCCCACTCGGAGCTAAATCTTTTCGCACCGTCCAAAATTAATGAAAATTTTTGCCTAGAGGTAATTTTATGCGAAAAACACGATGGTGATATTATTTTTTCACGAAAATTTTTGTAAAAATAGAAAAATCAATTTTTTATCTATTTTTACTTAAATCTTGATATTTTTCAAGCAGGAACCATCTTTTTTTGCTAAGGTTTAAAAAGAAAAATGTAAAGATGTAAAAAGTTGCATATTTCTCTTTTGTTTTACACCTTTACAAATTTGTCTTTTAAACTTTGGCAAAAAATAATGGTTCCTGCTTGAAAAACATTCAAATTGAAAACATTTCAAAGCTAAAAGTAGCAAAAATGAGATTTTTAGATTTTTCGCTTCAATACATAAGCCTTTCTTGGTTCAGGAAAATGATCTTTTTTTGTTTCAAAAAAGTCAAATTCGGATTCCCCGTATGTTTTTACCCCCTAGAGGGGTCATTTCCAGAAAAACTTTTTGAAAATTTTAGGTGCCCCCATTGTGTAGCTCCGTTTGTCGTTATGGGGAACTCGAACCTGGAGATATTTATTGTCTTTTAAAATCGACTGCTGTGAGTTGTCCGCTAGTGAAAATCTTACTTTGTAGGTAGCGTAGCCAAAGTTTGCCGCTGACAAATCACAATCGCGGTATTCATCGCGATTTCTAGCCAAGACGACTTCATTTTCAACAAAATCAACTTCAAAATTGGCATTAGTATATCCACGGATAACGTTGTGGTCGAAACCATTTGGCATACAATCATCATTCCCGCGAATTTGAATGGCAATATTTTTGAGCTGAAAAAAGGAATCTTGAGATATAAAATACAGGGTGAGCCAAAAAAGTACTTTTGCGTTTTTTTGGCGAAAAAAATCGAAAAATTCGTCAAAATAGAAAAATTGACAAATTTCTCAAATTTTTTTTCAAAATTCACTTATAAGGGGTATTTTCATGTGAGAAATCGATTGCGTGCATCAAAAACCCTTGAAAACGCCTCCCAGACTATGAAAATAAAGTATTTCAATAATCTTTTGCAATACTTGAAAATACGGCAATTTGATATTTCACGGTCTGGGAAGCATTTTCAAGGATTTTCGATGCGTGCAATCGATTTCTCGCATGAAAATACCCCTTATAGGTAATCTTTGAAAAAAAATTTTGCACCAAAAAAACACAAAAGTATGGTTTTTTGTTCACTCTGTACTTTAAAGCAGTTGCTATGGAAGGAACAACTCGTGCAATTAGTTGATCATTGACTTTGATAGGATCTTCAAACAAGCTTGCACATAAACTAGCATAGAAAGTAAACTGGGATTGTAGATGTTTCTCGGCGAACTCATGTCCAGCAAGCTAAAAAAACATGGTAAAATTGTTCAAAAAATTTTCACTCACTTTTATGGCATTCAACAAAAAATTCGAAAAGTTCCCAATAAGATAGTAATTTCCACTTCCCGAAAAACACTGCTTAATCAAAATATTGAATGGGATAGGCAATCCATTTTTAGCATATTCATTCGTCCAACCCCATTCTGGCTTAGTTAGTTTCAAAATCTGTAACAAACGGCCATAGGAATTTGTCGAGTGATACAAGAAAAACGCGGTAGCTAGGAATTCCGCATTGTAACGATGGATCTAAATTTCCAATTGTAGATTATTAAATAGAAATCGGAAAAATTTCTGAAGAATAAAAAAATTCGTCAAAAATAGAAAAATTCATGGAGGTATAGACTTAGAAAAAGATCAAAATTGGGGGGTCACTTGTCGATTTAAAGGGCCTCGTCGATCGTAATCGAGTAAAAACATGCAGTTTTGATCGATTTTGATGATCAAATTTTCCGATCTCTATTATTAAAAAGCAAAAAGAACCTGAAATTTGTAGATAAGCCATTCTAGAACTTGTTTGCATGCTTGATGATTGAAATACGGACTCAAATATACAATCATTCGTTCCAGAGATTCGTCTAGTTTTTCATTCTCTTCTTTTCCAATCATAGCGCGATTGAAGTTTAATTTAGTTTTGTCAAAAAGTTCATGCTCATAATGGGAGAAATTTTCATCGAGTTTAGTTAACTGAGTTAATCCGGTAAGACCTTAAAAAGTAAAAAAGGAATCTATTACACAATTAGAGGGGAGCCACCCACGTGAAAAATTTTTCTGGAAATGACCCCTCTAGGGATAAAATCATGAGGGGAATCAGAATTTGACATTTTTAAAGCGAAAAAACGCTTCCCTGATTCAGGGAAGGCCTGTGTATTGAAGCAAAAATCGCATTTTTGTGACTTTTCAG
The DNA here is from genome assembly GCA_900406225.1 of Acrobeloides nanus. NCBI lineage: Eukaryota > Metazoa > Nematoda > Chromadorea > Rhabditida > Cephalobidae > Acrobeloides > Acrobeloides nanus. Next base: position 914 of record OZJO01022201.1, on the reverse strand, counting down.
AGTCTCCTCTGAATTATGGAAGCGTTTTTTCGCTTAGAAAATGTCAAATTCTGATTTCCCGCATGTTTTTACCTCTAATGGGGTCATTTCAAAAAAAAATTTTGAAAATTTTTTCACGTGGGCTATGTCGCCTTTTTTGCCCCCCCCCCTTGTAAAATTCATCTAGCCATCATGTTCACAATGCCATAAAAAAACCTACCAATTTTATAAACAGATTCTCGATCCAAAGTTGCTGCTTCTTTTCTATCAAATAACAAGGAAGCATGTTCTTTTTCTACAGAAAGTGCGCTACTAGCTGGAGTTTTCAGGCGCTCCAATTGTTGTTGTAGCGACGTCATTTTATATACTGAAAATTTTTCAATGATTAGGATATGTTGACACGGTTCAACCGATAACCGTGAAAAGAACGAGCTCATTTTTATCAGCACGAAGAATTGGAAATAGGATCAAATTAACCTCAGGAAGTCACTCGAGACGCGAGGCCGAGCGCCGCAGAATGTATAGGACTTTTTGAAAAATTCATGCGTCACTTCGTGCATGTCCCTTGTCAGTCATCTAGGCTCTTTCTGGTCTGTGTACCGTCAGACATACAAGGGGGGAGGCAAAAACTCCTCGGCTAAGGGGCAAAAAAGTCATGACATTTCAAAAACATGTTTTCTAGACAATTTTGGGGCCTGTTGCTTAGTTCCGGAACTGGAGATCGGAAGTAAAAACTTCCGGTTCCGATTTGGAAAACTTGCACTAAGTTGGAACCGGAAGTTTTTACTTCCGATTTCCGGTTCCGGAATCCGACTTCGGAACTAAGCAACAGGCCCCTGGACGAGAAAACACCTTTTCAGCGTTTTTGACAATTTCAAGACTTTTGTCCCTTAGCCGAGGACTTTTGCCCCCCCCCCCCCTCCAGGGGCCCCTTG
>OZJO01022200.1:0-14469 GCA_900406225.1 Acrobeloides nanus | reverse complement strand
AAAAAAATTAGGTGCCAATGGGCCTTCTATGACCATATAATAAAAATCGAAAAAATAATTAAAAAATGTAAAAAATTGCAAAAAAATTTTGACCCAAGGTACTCGAACCCTCCACCCAATCTCCAATTGCCTGCAACAAAATTTTTTTGCAATTTTTTACATTTTTTAATTATTTTTTCGATTTTTATTATATAGTCATAGAAGGCCCATTGGCACCTAATTTTTTTTATGAGCACCTTATATTGGCCTCTACTATCTTTCCACGTGAAAATTATAAAAAACTGGGACTTACACCTCGTGAGTGTCCCTTGTGAGTATTGTTCAGGTTCCCTGAAAACTTGGACATTTGATTTCGGAGGTCTCCGAAAACCGAAGAAACCAACTATAGGAGCACTCTAAAAAACCTATGCCTGAGCAAAGCAAAACGCCTAGGTAAGTCTAAGCTTAAGAAACCTAAGGCTAAGGAAACTGAGTCTTACAATTGTTAGGCATAGAAAAAAGTCTAGATAAACCTAAGCTTAAGAAACTTAAGTCTAATAGGGTTTCGGGAATCGTAACCGGAACTGTCGTAACCGATAATTTTGAGGAGATCCGGAACCGAAAAAAATACAAATATATTATTACCGAAAAAACCATGCGGTACGTTCTAAATCTCTGGAAAGATCACTGCTTGCTACCAACGTCCACCCTTGAGTTAGAAGTTCTTTAAGGAAATATCCGCACATGATTTGGGCTTGCAACGATTCCGAGTCGGTATCGGACCACCTTTGTTGAAACGGATAACCACATAGCTTGTATTCTATTGCCCCGTAACTTTGTTGACATCGCTTTATTCCCTGCGGCCAATATTTTTCTAACAACATTCGGATAAAATTGATTAAAGCTTGATCGCTATGCAACAAGGTAAGTTTATCGAAACTGCTGAAATATATGCACATGCCTGAGATATCGGCTGTAACTATGGGAATCGATTTAACACCGCCCATATTGAAGTAAGTAATAAAAACCAGTGCTACCAGTGTATTTTCTGTGATTAAGTTTTTTAAAAGATGCAAATGAAAAACCGTAATAAAAAACCCACTAAACAAAGTTCTTATGTTGAAATTTAAATACAACATTTTTCAAGGTGAATTCCTTATGAAATGTCGGCTACGTGGCGCCGTCCCAAGACCTCTATAGATTTGCATCTTTATATAGAGTCTCACAAAGGTCAAAATTGAAAAATAATGATAGGAAAATTTTTTCGAGAAAAAAAAGAATGAATCTGGTCCTAGCACTTTCCTCCTCACCAGAGCTCGAGCCCCAGGGCCAACCTCCTATCCACAGACTCAATCCTGAGCCAACCATAGCCGACTACTCCAAAAGTTTTGTGATTTATTTTATTTTATTTAGGAAGCACGGAACTAACTTTTTTGCCGAAAATGCACAAATAATACCTTCAAGGTAAAACGTTATACTCGAACGAAAAATACCCTAAAAAATTAAAGACTTGCGAGTCGTTTAAAAAATTGATGATAGTGTTTTTCGACTTGGGAACTTGTTTTATTTAGTAGTAGAGTGTTTGGCGAACACTGCTTGCTCCTTACGTGTGTGTGTCTCTTTTCTATGTTTATAACCTGCATAGTTCTGTATGGATTGTTTCAACTAACTCCATTTGGCAAATTTCAAACGGTCATAGAAAAATAAATATGCATCAGGGGTCTATTGTTATACTACACCGATGATTACTTTTGATGTCTCCGCGCAAAGGTCTCTGCAGCCACAGATTGATGTATTTCATTTTTATTTGTTTTTATAACGAAAATTTAATTCAAAATCTAAAAAATTCAGAAAACTTTAACCTCATTTACCATTTTAGCTGAAAATTGATCCCCTCAAAATATTTTTTCAAGGGGATCAAAATCAAAAATTTTCTTTCGCGACCCAAGGTGGTCAAAATCCGTTACGGAATCGGACTTATGGTTGAAGCCTAAGCCTAAAGCCCCTTGTTCGGTCGACCAACTGTCCGAGTCGGCCAACTGTCCGGTCAATCAACTGTCCGGTCGACCAACTGTCCGGTCGGCCAAGTGTCCGGTTGATCAACTGTCCGGGTAAACCAAGAGTCCGAGTCGACCAACTGTTCGACAACGGTGTAAGCTCGCATACACCACAATGTGCATGAGCCCGAACGTCGCTGGTTCGAACCCCAGCCCCTCAATAAAGTTTTTTACTCGAAAACCAAGAATATGTTTTTCACGAAAATTAGTACACTATCGTTTTTGAGGTCGCTGAATCGATTGGCGCAAGAATTTTTGAAAAATTCCTTCAGGACAAAATAGCAAATTTTCGTTTCAATGCCCAAAGTCAAGATTTTCAAAAACAAAGAAACATGCATAAAATGGACAAATTAGCTCGTTATTTTCCAAAAGTCGAAAATTCAAAATCATTTTCCAGAAAAAAGCTATGTCAAAATAAAATAGGTACATTTCATCTGAAACACCCTGTACTGCTTATGACTACAAAAATTGGGTAGAACCAGAGCCGATGGATTGTACTCAAAGCCAAAACTTATGCGCATATATACAAGTTGAAGACGGAAGATGGACTACAACTCAAAGTTGCATCTACGGAATTTTTTCGTTTATTTGCGAATTTTAATTTTTTTTATTAAACAAATAAATCAATTCTAAAAAAGCACAATTAAATACCGCAAACTGTAAAAGAAAATCTTTTATTTTCACAGAGATAGGCCAATTTTGCACTCAAGTACACGAAATTCTCGAAATGCTAGGTATGCCAACTTGTGAGTGCCGTATCTCAGCGAGGAAAATTTTTTGGACCAAAAGTGCAAAAGTTTCTTTATATTCACTGTTATATACTAACTTTTAGCATAGTTTAAAAAAAAATCATTTTCTCACTTGGCTCCACCCCCTCTACAACCATGAAAATTCTCTCGGAAAATGCCTCTTAATTGTCCCCATGGCTTGTTGTGAGTGCGTTCGGCATTGCCTCACAAATCAATCAAATAGTCGATGGTTTGATCTCCAGCTCCTCATTTAACTTTTTGCCCCATTTACCATTTTAGCTGAAAAATTGACTCTCCTCAAAATATTTTTTCCCAGAGTTAAAATCAAAAATTTCCTGTCGCATTTTCTATGGCTCTTTATTGATTGTCCGTTATGGGATCGGACTTACGGTTGAACGGATCACTGATATAAATAAATACACAAACAGCTGATTAAATTCTAAAGATATGTCACCCGAAATGATTATAGGAATAATTTAAATTACACCTTCTTTCAGTAAAACCTACGAACAGTTCTATCAAAAAGTAAATAAAGCTGTCGGTCAAAGTTTTTCTTTTGCGGAATCGCGTTTTTGTCGCATGGGGTGTGTCGTTTGGGATAACGTTTTGGAAAGGTTGAGACGCGAAATTTCGAACTACAAAAGCAATGTCAACAATAAAGCACTTGAGTTTTTTGACATAAAAATACCTCATCAATACATATACATGTAATGTATGTTGCGTTAAACCAACAAACAAGTAATTTCAAATTACAATGTTCGCTTTTTCCTCGTGTTACGCTACTTTCAAATCCTTTTTGCATAAAATTTGTAAAAAGAATTTGAACTTAACGGGTTAGAAAAAGAGAACATCGTAATTTGAAATTACATTAATTGTCAACGACCAAAAAAAGATAAACAAAGATGTGTATATAAACTGAAATATTTTGCAAGATTAAAGCCACTGTCATCTTCCTTACATTTGGCAACTATAAATTTTCAATTATGGTTTCTTATGTCATTGTTTTATTTTTCTGCTGCTCCTTAGTTATGTCAATACCAACTAACGAGGTATGTTTTTAGCATAGCTGTGTCCAGAGGGGGGAGTAAGGGACTAAAGCCTCCTGTTGTAATTTTTTTTTAAAGGACATAAGGGGTTCCTTATGATTTTTCAAAATTCGATTAAATTTGAAGAAAAAACTCAATTAGTTGTTCACATATTATGTAATAAACTTTTGGGCTAATCTTACAAGGAAACTGACTGAGGTATTGATTTTTAATTGAAGAATTTTTTTAAATTTTTGAGTAATATTTTTAGGCTCATTTAGTAGGTGAAAAAAATTATTCCTCAAAACCTTACACAAAAGCTTCGAGAAAAACGCGAAAATTTGACTATCAAGATATAAGTTATTTTCGATTAAGTTAATCAATAAGCGTTAATGGTCAAGTGGTTAACGAGCTCGCTTTGCGTCTTGAAGGTCGCGAGTTCGATTCCGCGAGCGAGCATAATTTTTTTTTATAAAATGTTTGCTTTGATTTTTTACGTTTTTTTGCTTTTCGAAATAGCCCATATTATTCGAAAACGTATCCATACAATTGTATATGGCCTGGACTCTCTCCCTATGTAATCAAACATAATCATCGGCCGATCCCCTTCCCCTCTCACCCGATTACGTAATATGTGAAAGACCCCTTAGCCCAGCTGTCGCGAAATCCTTTGCACCCATGTTTTTAGGCAAGCTAAATTCTCGATTGTCTCCAAAACATTAATTCTAACTATCAATAAACTCTCAAATAAACAAAATTTAGGATGGTCTTAAAAGCCTGATACCAGCTGAAGCTTATGCAAAGCTTACATCTCTCCAAAAACAAAGCAACAAATCTGGAACGGAAAAAAAGCAAGAAGTTAATGCAATTATCCAAGGCTTACCTCAAGATGTTCGAAACAAATTAGAACTTACTAAACAAGGCTGTAGACTTTGCTATGGAATTTGGTGTTTAGATTTGTGTTAAAATAATTTATTAGTTATCTATGTTTATCACTGTTTTGTTTATAAAAAATTATATAAAAATAAAAAATCTTTATAACAAATAAATTAAAGTAAAGGGTCGATCACATAATGAAATCTATCTGACTAAAATCGACCTTAAAAATAAAAATTTATTATAACGAAAACCTGATGTTGAATTTTTTGAAATTGGCACAAAAATTTCCTCCCATCCTAATCTCTACTACCGAAAAATGTACGTCGAAAATGCTTATTCTAAGACGAAATCGATCAACAAAATCGAGATTTAAAAACGATCATTATTTTTTTCATATATAATAGAGTAAAAAAAACCAAAAAAATTTCCAAAGATTTTACAAAAACTCGATTTTTGAGCTGAGCTTAGAAGTCACAGTATGCTGCGTCTGTGAATGCAAGTCTTCCGACTGCGCCATGAAAACTTTAAAATCAATTGAAACCGATTTAGGGATCTCGAGATATCCCCATTTCTTTATTAACATAAATGTATAAATTTTTATTTAATCATCCAAATTCGCAAATTCTTGGTGCGTCTTTTTTGCGGCTATCTGCCTTTCTAACTATCTTTTTCCTTAAAACTGTTTGGCTCATGTAATAAATGCTTTATTTAAAAGTGGGAATTAAACAAGTTCTTTCCTAAAAAGTTGGTGGAGGTGGCGTAGTGAATTTTTGATATGCTCCGGCACCATTAAAGTAAGTACTATGATCGTTTCAAGTCCAAAGGCTCGAATTCACACTATCACTACAATTTGGACTCTCTCCTTCATCACATTCGATATAAGGTGCTCCTTCGGCCATGGTATTGTTGTACCAAATCTAAAATTATAAATATTTTTAAAAATCGATCTTGAGACCTCATTTTTATGTTGTCTATATCCAGCTGCGTATGGAATTATATGTGGTACGATGTCATTTCTATGCGTCACTCGATAGGAATATGGCACTAAATCGGGGTACCGATCGGCAAAATCTCCATGACCGACTGGCGGCTCACCAAAAGAAATCATTTTGATGTTAGTTTTATCGAAATATCCCATTTGTGAAATATACGGCGCTGCAAATCCTGTCAGAGCTCCGCCCAATGACATTCCAGTAACCCAGAGTTCATAAGAAGGAAAAGCATTTTTGGCGGCGAAAAAAGCATCACGAAGACCGGCATTCCAGAGGACCGTAAAACCGTTATAATAAAATCGATGCACTGTGCCACCGCCTGGGAAAGTATTAGTTAAATTGTAAAACTCTAAAAAAATTGTCAATAATTCATAAATGGGGAGGCGAGAACCCAACAAGTTTGGGAAGTGAAGCAAATTTTTGTGGAGATGGCTAAAATATGGAATTGTTGAATAATTTTTTGATTTTTTTAAAAACGTCTGTCCATCGGCGAGGTGGTCGTTCATTTTTCAAAAATTTAAGGAAAATCTTAAAGGGGATATTTTCACGGCCATATCTCCGAAAAAAATTTTTTTCTCCAAATTCCGTAAAAATGACCCGTTAGGGGTAATTTTATGCGAAAAATCGATTGTGCACACTCTCGAAGCATGAAAACTCTATCTTGACAATATTTTAGTAAAAATTGGTTAATACCTCTTAATCGAATTTTCAAAATAGGTTAAGAGGTATTAACCAATTTCACTAAAACATGATCAAGATAACGTTTTCATGCCTCCCTTCTTAGTTATGAAATGGCTTGATTGCATAAAAATTTTTTACGCAATTGTTCTTCAACTTCTGGTCCACCAATACTTCCTCGAAATACTAAAACAATCGCCGCATCATCGTGACTAGCAAACAATGATCCAGAACAATTTACATTAGTACAGGGTGGGCCAAAAAAAACCGGATTTTATGCAAATTTTTCCGAAAAAATTTTTTTTTTGAATTTTTGCAAAAAATGACCCTACTACCCTTAATTTTATGCGAAAAATCAATTGCGCGCATTCCCGAAGCTTGAAAATGCTTCCTTGACCCTGAATCAGGGAAATAAGGGTGTATATTGAAGCGAAAATATGAAAATTTTAGATTTCTCTTCTAAAAATCGACTTTTTAGACTAATTTCTAGGCAAAAAATCGATTGCGCGCATTCCCGAAGCTTGAAAATGCTTCCTTGACCCTGATTCAGGGAAATAAGAGTGTGTATTGAAGCGAAAATGTTTCGGTTCAATACACACTCTGATTTCCCTGAATCAGGGTCAAGGAAGCATTTTCAAGCTTCGGGAATGCGCGCAATCGATTTTTTGCCTAGAAATTAGTCTAAAAAGTCGATTTTTAGAAGAGAAATCTAAAATTTTCATATTTTCGCTTCAATATACACCCTTATTTCCCTGATTCAGGGTCAAGGAAGCATTTTCAAGCTTCGGGAATGCGCGCAATTAATTTTTCGCATAAAATTAGGGGTAGTAGGGTCATTTTTTGCAAAAATTCAAAAAAAAAATTTTTTCGGAAAAATTTGCATAAAATCCGGTTTTTTTTGGCCCACCCTCTATTATTTGGATTAAACATGTCACATGACAAAATTACATGCGAATAGAACTAAAAAAATTTCCAATTGTTTTATATCACTGCTTACCGTATAATTATAAAAACAACCTTTTAAATAATTATTAATAAATGTAGAATTGTAAGCATTTACAATATATCCTAAAGGCCATAGTTTATGCCTGGCATAGAAATCATTATATCCCGTTGGCATACGAGTATAACATAAAAGCATTAAAGGAAAAAGGAGAAAAATTGGGTGAAGCATCGTTGCAAGAGAATTGTTTAGAACACACTTTCATATATGGAATTCATTCTAAACAAATTATAGAACAATCATAATTTTCAGAGAGTAATTATCTATTGATATAAGAGTATTGCTGATGGTATCAGTAAATCACATATGGAAATAAATTAAGAATACATTCTTGAAGCTTCAAAACAGATCGATCTGTGATGTTTCGAGTTAAAAGACTATAGCTTTATTGAATTGTGTTGATTTGTACATAATCGAACACGTGTTTATGAACAATAAAATTTGTTTAATTTAATTAAATTTCCATAAACGCTACAAGAAAGATCAAGAATTTTTGAAAATGTCATCATGATGATGCTTTGTTGAGGTTGAAACAGTATTACAACCAAAACATGAGATTTCCTAGACTCTAAAATATCACCAAAAATTTCTCCATATCAAAAAACAATAGTATGTTAACCGTCATCCAACTAAAAGATTCTAAAAAAATAGTCACGATGATACGGCGATTGTTTTAGTAAAAGAAAATCACTTTGATTCATCAAAAAAATTTCAAATTGCCCCAAAAATGCTTGGAAGTTGTTGGGCATAGCCAAAAACGGTGAAATATGACTTTTTACCACAAAAAGAAATTTGTTTTAGGTGATTTTTAGAGCTACAAATATCCTTCAAAAGGATATTTAAGACCATTGGGGCAGCCCAGATCGCGTTCTAGTGAGGCTAAAATTCTGGTAACTTGGGGTTTTTCATTTTGTGTCATAAGGAGCCGTTTGGCATAAAATTTAAGAAAAAATCTTGAATTTGAAAATTCACAAGCTGTGAGGGTCCCTTGTAAGTAAATTAAATTGGAATAAAAAATGTTATTTGATTGAAAACACATATTTCCCTAGAAACATGTTTAAAAAAAAACAACATTTTGTGCGGAAACTAGATGGTACTCAATAAAGTCGTTGAAGCTTTTATTTTCACATCAATTTTTTTAATGCGGTCCAGTGGCGTACCCAGGAATTTTTTAAGGGGGGGGGGGGTACGACCATTGAAAAATTTTGGTCGGCCTTTAGCCAATCAAAATCATAAGGGGGACACTTGTGTTTTTTTTCGGCCGAAAATGGGGGTGCGCGTACCCCCCCCCCCCCCCCCCTCTCTCTCCTATGTGTACGCCACTGATGCGGTCATAAATTTTATTCCATCGCAATCTTAATATAATTGGTCCGTGTCTGTATGTCTGTTGGTAATGCTGCGAGATCTCAGAATCTGTGAAGGTCTTGGGGGTTTTTGAATCGTGTTTCGAAGATGTTGTAGACGTGTTGGAGCAAGTTCACTTTAGTATTACCACGAACTTGACTTTTTTGGAAAATTTTTATTTCTTTCAAAAATGACTCCGCTAAGAGTAATTTTAACTTTGTATTAGGTATATACCCCAAATCGTTCCGCTAAGCTTAAATGCGAATAATTCTATCTTTTTAACATCCAGTAATTTTGATATGGTGTCTTCACAAAAGTTGTAGATCTAGTATAAACCTATAATATATATTCGAGCGTCCTATATTTAGGAAGACCGGACAAAATGGGTTAAAGAAAAAGGCGAATTTTTCCATATTCGGATGTTTTCAGTCTTTGAAAATATGAAATTTGGATTCCCAGCATAAAATTACCCCTAGGAGAGTCATTTCCGGAAGAAAATAAAATAAAAAATTTTTCAGAAAAAATTCATGTTCGTAGTAATACTAAAGTGAACTTGCTTCAAACTTCTTTCTCGGATAATGTGTCATAAAATTCTTTCTCCCTCTTTGAACAATATAGTAAAGTTCAAATACATTTTGAATGAGCATTTTGGAGATCACTGTCGCGTTACATTTCTCACATTATATTAGAAGATTCTACCAAAGAACAAAATATCGATATTAGGCGCTATAAGGGTTCGAAAAATCAAACAAATTTATACATAAAAAATCATTAAATACAGACCTAAGTCTTGAAAAAGGTGTAAATCACCGAAACGTCGACTGAATAAAGATTATATTAACTACGCTAACGTTTACAATTGGTCAACCACTATTCCAATATTTCGAAACAGAATTTCCTCGTTATGCATCTCCATCATCCGAACTATTTCAAAAAACTACATAAAAAATCAATAATATATTTTTCGCCAAAGAATTTATGAAATTGGTCTGGCAAACCACCAACTATGTACATCAATTTTATGGTTATTTGACGAGTTACCATCGACGTAATATTTAGCAGAAACGTCGGCGGAGATAGCGAATCCAAAGCCAAGCTTTACTAAACAGTCCATCAATAACATTAAAAGTTGTCGACCATGTTTAGAATAATTGTTGCCCCCACCCCAAGGCGATCCATTAAGCTTGAACTCTGGTACCGATCCATAATTCTCAAACCGCTGTATCCCATATGTGTAATCAGTTTGAATCGCGTCGTGGACAACTTTGACTACGTCACTAGGAGCATTAATCAATCGGATTTTGTCAGTTTCATCTAAGCTCAAACACATGTAATGCATGGAACGTGAAGGAGTACTACGGAATATTAAGAAGCTTGTGTCATCGAGTGATCGGGAAGTATCCAACGCAGCCATAATTGCCCAGCCATGCATATGCAAATTCTAAAAAAGTGGTTTCCTGGTTTAACATTTAATTAAATTACTTGAAATATTTGAGTAAGTAACAATCGAGCTTCAACAGTTTCATAACCACTGGCACACCAGGGATACCCTGCCAACTTGTATTCGAACCAGTTGCTTATTTGTTTTTTATTTTGTATACCTTTAGGCCAAAATTGTAGAATTGTTAATTCAATAATATTGTCCAGTACTATATCAGGGCAATTTAACAATCTGAGTCGATCTTTGCGATCTAACCCAATAGCGAAATAGCGGTTTTCAGAGGCCGGTTCTAATGGAGGATTTATTCTCAAAGGCCAAGGCAAAGTTAAGGGCATGAAATATACGGTATCAGTTTGCCCTTGAAGACTCGCATTCCCGTAAAAATAGTATCCACGTTGTTCAAAATATTGTAGGACTGCAAGCAATAAAGGTCTAGCTTCATTTTCTAACTTCCATTTCTCAAGCCAAGGATACCCATTGAGCTTGATTCGAACACCATCAGAACCGAGCTGGAGTACTTCTTGAACACCTTTTCGATATGTTGTATTAATTAGGGCAATTAGTTCTCGTTGCATTTGTTGATTAAGATGGAAAAAAATGAGACGATCGTCTTTACTAACGGTAAAATTGGGTATATTAGTATAACGTTGGTCCAAAACAATTGGCGTTGATCGACTATAATTAAGAAATCAATTTACTCATAAATTGACAGAGAACCCCAAGGAGTAGCGTGATCAAAATTTCGAGGTGGTGAAAAATCATAAGGGTTCCCCTTATGTTTTTTTAATAATTTTTTCAAAAAATACGAAAATCATCAAGGGGGATAAGCTGTTTTTTCGCCAATTTCTTTCGAAAATTGTTGATTTCATGCAAAATTTAGGTAACTTTTTGTGAAAAATGGTAAAATTTTTTGTGAAAATTGAATGAATTGAGAGAAAGAATCATAAGAGGGGACCTTTATGAATTTTTATTTCTTAGTTGGCCTTTGACCGACAAAAACATAAGGGGAACCTTATGATTTTTTTACTCTCTAAACATTTCGGGGGCGGACCGCCCAATCCATAGATTATTAGGGGTGGATATATTCACCCCACCTCGCAAAATGGGCCCGAAAATCAAGGACCTCCGCAAATCGGCCGCTTTTGGGTGTTTTTCTAAAAAGAATATGTTTTTTTTACTGAAATTTATGTTTTTTGAAGGAAAAATTAGAAAAAAGTGAAAATTTTCTTAGTGACCATCCCTCCGCAAAATCTGGAAAATATCCACCCCCTCAAATTATCTATGGCCCAATCCGTCCTGTAGTAGCAACGGCTCTGGTGACCTCTAGTTTGAAATAATAAGTCCGGTTCTTGAGGCTTGTTAAATTTTCGTAAAAATTTAAGGAAATAGGTTGAAAATGAAATCCTAAATAAGAGTAAAAATTTCTTATTTCTAGACTTGGAACGTTAAATTTTTTCAGATAAAATTTTCCCAAATAACTTTTTTTTAAATAATTTTTTCTAATTTTTTTAGCCTTTTTATAAAAACCTAAATTACTTAAAGGACCAGTCCAGTAAGTTACAATCATATGAAAAAATGATATATTCGGAAAGATCAATGAAAATAAAACATTTTTTGTTTTTACGGCATCCTCTGAATCGTTGTAGTTTTCGAGATAATTACGTTTGAAATTTTGAAATTGTTACAAGCTCTTCATTGTAATACGCAAACTTTTATGAATTTTTTGCGGAAAAATCGATTTTTTCAATTTTCATAAAATGAACATTGTAGCAATTTTTTATAGCTAAATGAGACGAACAAAATGACTCCAAAATTATCCAATTTGAANCAAAATGACACCAAAATTATCCAATTTGAAAATTGTTTTGGGTTATTGAAACGAAAACATGAATCAGAATTTTCGTTTCAATAACCCAAAACAATGCCAAATTGGATAATTTTTGAGTCATTTTGTTCGTCTCATTTAACTATAAAAAATTGCTACAATGTTCATTTTATGAAAATTTAAAAAATCAATGCAAAAATCGAATTTCCGCAAAAAATTCAAAAAAGTTTGTGTATTATAACGAAGAGCTTGTACACAATTCAAAATTTCAAAAGCAATTATCTCGAAAACTACAACGATTCAGAACATGCCATAAAAACAAAAAATGCTCCATTTTTCATGATCTTTCCGAATATATCAGAATATATCAAATTTTCTGAAAAAGTAATATCCGTTCCACTAGGCTTTATATTTTATGGCTGAGAACAAACTTTAGTCCCTAGTGAAATGTTAACTTTTCTTTTCCGTTTGGACGAAATTATCTATGCAAATATATTATTACCGAAAAAACCATGCGGTATGTTCTAAATCTCTGGAAAGATCACTGCTTGCTACCAACGTCCACCCTTGGGTTAGAAGTTCTTTAAGGAAATATCCGCACATGATTTGGGCTTGCAACGATTCCGAGTCGGTATCGGACCACGTTTGTTGAAACGGATAACCACTTAGCTTGTATTCTATTGCCCCGTCACTTTGTTGACATTGCTGGATTCCCTGTGGCCAATATTTTTCTAACAACATTTGGATAAAATTGATTAAAGCTTGATCGGTATGCAACAAGGTCAGTTTGTCGCTACTGTTGAAATATATGCACATGCCTGGGAAATCGTTTGTAACGATGGGAATCGATTCAACACCACCCATATTGAAGTAAGTAATAAAAACCAGTGCTACCAGTATATTTTCTGTGGTTAGGTTTTTAAAAAGATGAAAATGAAAAACTGTAATAAAAAAAGCCCACTAAATTGGGGTTTTCCGAGTCAAAATATTTTTAGATAAAAGAGTGGTTGTCTGATGAACAAACGATTGCCAATAATCAATTTATTCCCATTTCGTTAACGCGAGAATTCCATTCGACAGTCATTAATCACTTTTCTTCTGCAAACAATGAGACATATTTGTTATTCTCGAAAATCAACTTACTGTTTAACAATACAATAAAATTGATTCGAAGCACAGCATTCAAAACATATTATTAGGAACCTAAAAGGCTTTAGAAACAAGTTGGCTCGAATCATGTTAAAAATCCTAGCTACGCCACTGGATACCTCAAACCATTGCTGGATAAAAACTCCATAATTATAACCTGAAGTCTCAATAATGATAGTCAATCGGTTAGCATGATTTAATTTGCCATTACATAATTCAATACTTCTTCATTTTCTTTAAATTCCAAACGTACAAGTCTAATTTCTTTCGGTGCGAAGGCAATTATACAATTTCGGAATTGGCACAGACTTCTCTTAAGTATTTTTGGGGCGCTCTGAGTCCAAAATCGATTCTAGCTCCAGAGTCAAACCCGAACCTCTCCCCACCCCATCACTAAAATCCGACCCTACTCTTCCTGGGCCGATCCACTAACCCAACGCTGAGCCTCAGAATAACCCGAGCCACCCACAAAGATCGATTCCACTCCCTCACCGGGTCGATCCTTAGCTCCAAAGTCGACCTCAATCCCCAGGAAATCCTACCCCAACGCCGAATCCTAGAGCAATTCAAGGCCTCAGGACCTATCTCCGAGCTTCAAGACCAACCAATCTACGAATCACGGTAAGGCAAACATTTTTACAGTTCGGGAATGTGCGCAATCAATTCCCGAATAGAAAAACCCCAGAGACGAAGATTTTTGCATAAAAACAAAATAACTTTCTATTTTCGTTTCAATACACAGACCATTCCCCTGAATCAATACACAGACCCAGGATTGTACGCGAAAATATTCCCGATTCTTTTTCCCAGGAATATTCCGGCAATTTGGGAAAGTTGGAGCGTACCCGAGCCGTGAAAAAATTTGCCTGATTCCTCAATAAAGTCGTGTTTATTGAAACGATTGGTAGAGCAACGGAAAACAAATTATTGGCAGAGAAGCATAAAATGATTTCAAAGAAATTACGGTAACTTTACCGTAATCTACCGTAATTTATTTGAAATCATTTTATAATCAATCGATTGCAGCGCCAATGAATACTTCCACTGCCAGCTCGATGCCTCTTCATTAGATTCCCGCAAGTACACGTTCTTGATCCATGTAATAGTCCAATATCGGCCAGCCATTCGTGAAATTCGTCGTCGTCCAGTCGCAGCTTAGCGAACAAGTCAGCAAGTTTGAAGTCTTGAAGTTCTTCCATTGCTTGATGTTGAGAATGTCTCTCGGTACTTATCATCGCAGTTTAGAGTCCATATTTTATTTTTTAATGAGTTCAAAAAATGCTTTTTTTCAATTTCGTTTTCAAATTTTTTTCATGATAAATGTGCGTCAGAGGGGAACTTTCTCCCA
>OZJO01022195.1:0-11902 GCA_900406225.1 Acrobeloides nanus | reverse complement strand
TTTTGTTAATAATCTGCCGTATAATACGACTTTAAGTGTTAATGTGACACCAGCACCATTGAATATATTAGTTCCGGAAATTGCACCTCGTATGTTTTTTTTATAATGAAGATGAGAATATAAAAATTTTCAGCTCCACAAAGAGAACTAGATCGGGTTCATGCTCTTCCTGGACTTACATATGATATTAATTTTAAACAATATTCCGGGTACCTTCAAGGAGAGACCCAGGGCAACTATCTTCATTATTGGTAAAGTTTGATTTATGTTTTAAAGGTGAAATAGTAGGATGGTACCAGGAACGCTCCGCAGGAACCAGCTGCTGGTCGCAGCGGGTCGCGGGTGCCAGCAGCTGGCCTTCACGACCAGCTGCTGGCCCCGAGCGAGGCGTTTTCTGCCTTTCGCAAATGAGCATATTAGAAGAGGCTTGATTTACAATTGTTTTTTAGGTTTATTGAAGCCCAAAACAATGCTTCACAAGCCCCACTGGTTCTTTGGTTAAATGGGGGTCCAGGCTGTAGCTCTGTCGGTGGACTTCTGATTGAAAATGGTCCTTTCCACCCAAATCCCGATGGTGTAACCTTGTTTGAAAATATCTACTCGTGGAATAAAGCTGCCAATGTACTATATTTGGAATCTCCCAGATTGGTTGGTTTTTCATACCAAGATATGGATCAAAGTAATGATACTGATTTCAACGATAACTTGGTAAGAGTGAACTTTATAATATTGATGAGATGCCTATTTTTAGACAGCAAACGATGCGGCAGCAGCCGTGTTGAACTTTTTCTTAGCATATCCAGACTATAATGGAAGGGAGTTTTATGTTTCTGGTGAATCTTATGGAGGTATAGCCTATAGACCAAATATCTTACTACATTAAACGTGTAATAGCTGTGCGTTGTACAGACGATCTCGAGAACTTGATTTAAAGGACCAATTCAGTAATTTACAATCATATGAAAAATGATATATTCGGAAAGATCATGAAAAATGGAGCATTTTTTGTTTTTACGACATGTTCTGAATCGTTGTAGTTTTCGAGATAATTGCGTTTGAAATTGTTACAAGCTCTTCGTTGTAATACACAAACTTTTTTGAATTTTTTGTGGAAAAATCGATTTTTGCATCAATTTTCATAAAATGAACATTGTAGCAATTTTTTATAGCTAAATGAGACGAACAAANATTTTGCATTTTTGATCGGAGAAAATCATTTTTTACGCAAAGTTCAATTAGCAAAGTTGCTCGGCATAAAATTCTCTGTCGATTGATGCTATTTTTTCACGATTTTTCCTTAAAAAATTCAAAAAAGTTTGTGTATTACAACGAAGAGCTTGTAACAAATTCAAACGCAATTATCTCGAAAACTATAACGATTCAGAACATGCCGTAAAACAAAAAATGCTCCATTTTTCATGATCTTTCCGAATATATCATTTTTTCATATGATTGTAAATTACTGGACTGGTCCTTTAAAAAGGGGTTTCACTTTAAAAAAGGGGGAAGGAGCCGAGGTCTCAAAAAGGGGGCGTTATAACATCTCTAACATAGGGGCATTTTACATATACGTAAAATATCGAAATCGAAAAAAATTTTATATGAGCATATACCACTCGGGAGCGTCGCTCGGGATTGCCGCTCGGAGTCATTCTCGGATAAATCGCGAGCGCGGAGTGCTCGGCTCCCGGTACTAGTATAAAAACATTTAGGTGTTTATGTTCCTCGATTAACTTGGACTCTTATCGATCGGATACAAGTAATATGCATGGCCACAAAAAAAGAAATTTATTTTTTAGTCTGATTCAGCATACCGTGATATTAATTTCAGAGGAATGATTGTTGGAAATGGCTATATT
This sequence comes from Acrobeloides nanus, assembly GCA_900406225.1. NCBI lineage: Eukaryota > Metazoa > Nematoda > Chromadorea > Rhabditida > Cephalobidae > Acrobeloides > Acrobeloides nanus. The sequence continues at coordinate 10,043 of OZJO01022195.1, read as the reverse complement.
AGTGCTCAATGGGATGTAAGTGCAAGGCTTTTATTTGTAGGAAAAAATTAAAATTCTAGATTTCTACTGTAGCAGATTTTATGTATTTCCATGGACTTTACGGTAAAACGTAAGCAATTCCCATCAATAACGTACAGGGTGTTTCAGGTGAAATGTCCCTATTTTATTTTGCCATAACTTTTTTCTGGAAAATGATTTTGAATTTTCGACTTTTGGAAAATAACGAGCTAATTTGTCCATTTTATGCATATTTTTAAAATTTTTTTTTTCTTTTTGAAAATTTTTTCTTTGGGCAAAAGATTTTCGCCCGGACTGGGATTCGAACCCGCCCTTTATGAGCAAAAAGTGAGAGCCATACCACTCGGCTATGAAGGTCAGTCTCGCCCGGAAATTTTAAACGATTGACTAATTTTTCAGTTTTTTTTCATTGAAACGTTCAAAATGGAATCTTATAGAAATTTGAAAAAAAACCAGACAAAATCATAACATATTCGTTTATTTCATTAACTATAACAACAATTAGATATTATTTTAAATAAAATCAACTTCAATAAATTAAACATTTCGATTTTTTCGCTTTTTTTTCTTATAAACAGCCTCTATATGGCCACCTCCCATCTCAAGACAACACTCCAGTCGATCCTTGAAACCTTCGGAAGCATTTCAGGTGTTTGAACGTTTCAATGAAAAAAACTGAAAAATTAGTCAGTCGTTTAAAATTTCCGGGCGAGACTGACCTTCATAGCCGAGTAGTATCGCTCTCACTTTTTGCTCATAAAGGGCGGGTTCGAATCCCAGCCCAGGCGAAAATCTTTTGCCCAAAGAAAAAATTTTCAAAAAGAAAAAAAATATAAAAAATATGCATAAAATGGACAAATTAGCTCGTTATTTTCCAAAAGTCGAAAATTCAAAATCATTTTCCAGAAAAAAGTTATGGCAAAATAAAATAGGGACATTTCACCTGAAATACCCTGTATTTAGAAAAAAATTCGGGAGGAACGAGCAAAAAAATTTAGTGCCATTGATAACTTTCCCTCGCCCTTCCTTCATGAATTTTCAGTTTTTGAAATTGGTTAAAAACATAAAGGGGTAACCTTTGTTAGGATTATCAGACTCCGAAAAATTTCGGATGAGTGATTCACTTATCCCCCACGCTATTGATACCACGCTTCATAGTATCAACTTTTTAGCGAATGGGATCAACTTCGGAGCTGCTGTGATCCACCAGGACAAGTTTATTGCAATCTTTCTAAATACCTGAATGCCAGCGGAGACCCAATAGATAACAGTAATTGTTCGCAATGGACTTTTTATATGACGGAGTTAAGGCAATGGGAAAGCGGGTATAAGCGCTTATTTAAAAACGAAATCATTAGAAATTGTTTAGATGGGATGTTTATAATATTTATCAGGATTGTTATGGTTATTCGATATACAGTTTTGGTGGAGAGGAAGAAAAGCAGAAACATAAGGATATTCATCATCACATAGAACAAAATAAAAAACATTTCAAATATGGTCAACCACCAAATTATTTGGCAGCCTTTGCTAATCAAATGGCAAGTTTACAGACAGGGGTGGCGAGATAGGACAGGAACGGTCAGAATCGGGTAGAACCATAGGTGAAAAGGGGTGAATATTTTTGGAGATTTTTGCGCGGGGTCAAATTATTTCATTTTCAAAAACCTCCTAGAACAAGGTTCTGGTCGATTTTATAGCGTTTTTGGGAGTGTTTCCATTTTTTTACAGTTTCGTCCGCCGTTTTTCGTCGCGACAGTGCATTTTTGTGTCGCGCGTCGGAGTTGGCGTTTATAGTCTGTCGCGCGACGCGTCACAATAAAAACACAAAACGCAATATCGCTTGTGACGCGACGGAAGTATAAATGGGCCAGTGGAAGGTAATTGTCCCCACAACCGGCCGAGGGCCTGAAAAAACATAGAATCCCCCAGGTAACCGGAGCGAAGGACTGGATAGCATTTTTATTCAAAATTTTAGTCACGGATGAATTATGCCTCAACTGATCTGAATGGAGGTTTCCAATGTTACATGACTAATGGTGCAACTACTTACTTGAATCAACCCCATGTCCGAGATGCATTACATATCCCCAACTATGTACAGCCTTGGGAAATGTGCAGGTAAAATCCTATCTTTCAACATATTCTACTCAATTTTTTCAGCAATTTTGTTGGAGAAAACTATGTTGGACAATATAACACCATGACCTCCGATATGACTGAAACTTTCATGAACATCACAAATAGTGACTACGTCCAAAATCTTACAGGAACGCCATTCAAAATGCTCATTTACAATGGTATAGATTCTGGAGCATGATTTTGAAATTATTTATTTTTTAGGTGATGTCGATCTAGCCTGCGGAATGATGCAAGCTGAATATTTCATTGAAAATTTTGTAAACCTAACCAATGGAGTTGTAAGCATTTTACGTTTTGATATCAAAACTTATTTAATTATAGGTCACTCAAAATCGAAGCGAGTGGTATTACACTAGTTATGATTTAACACCGGCAAATGTTGGTTTTGCCAAATCGTTTAACAGTGGAAAAATGACGCTCGATTTATTAACTGTTAAAGTATAGATAAATAATCATGTGTTTAGGAAGATGTTTTCTAGGGTTCTGGACATATGGTACCAACTGACCGACCTGGCCCGGCTCTTCAAATGTTAACCAATTTTTTGACAAGCAATAGAAATTTCAGTGCGTCTGTTCCATTTTCCCTAGCTGCAGCTCCATTGAAAGGAGAATACACAGTATCTTGTTATCATGTATTACATGTTTATTTATATATTTATAGCCTCCAACACCGGGACAATTTTTGGTAACTACACCTGTGACTACTGCTGCTCTCGGAACTGTAACTACACCTAATGGAACAACAGGATCAAATCAAAATACTAGCTCAACTCCAACACCAGGACAAAATAAATCCTCAAAAGCCTCTGGTATGTAACGAATTTTATAACTTTTTTAATTTCATTTTTAAGGCGGTCTTTATGCATCATTATTGATGAATATGGTTGGAGTCGTTATAGCAATAAAAGTATTTAGAAGATAGTTTTTTATTGATAAAAATTTGTTATATTTAATAAAGAGAGTCCATATATATAATACTTAAAGACCCGTATTAATAATTTGAAAGATCCATGGGAAATGAACTTCAGAGAAAGGGATCGTTTCATACGGCAGCTGTAAAGCTATCAAACCTTCGACATAGCCCAATAGGAAACCTAAAAAGCAAATCATTTTTATTCTAAAAACACACTATCAAGTGATACCTGCTAGTACATCAGAAATAAAATGGCGACCCATAGCAATTCGAGATAAGCCCAATAAAAGAGGAAATATAAAGATCAAATAACGTAAAAGCCAGTTTTTATTGCCAAAAAAGTATAGGCTAAACATGAAGTTTTAATTAGAGTAGTACAATCAATAAAATAACAACTGAATTACCCTATGACAGCCAACATTGCTGCTCTAGAAGAATGTCCAGAAGGAAAAGAAAATTTATCTGCCACGGGTGCTTCATAGACCTTAATCAATTAAAAACAATTTGAGAAATTTATATTACCTGATCATTCCTATTATAACTAGGCCTAGACCTTTGAAAAGCTAACTTTATTATCCCAACGCATGCTAGATCAAATGCTATGCCTGCAATTCTCAAATTTCATGGATGCGAAGCAATTCGCCTACCAAAAGATAATACAGCCCAATGCCATTGTATTTTTGGATGTGCCTTTTGTCTTATTGACATTAATGTACCCAAGCCGGCAATCAAAATCCATGGGATACCGTGAACTGCCCATTCGATTAATAAAAATATCAAACGGTTTCCATAATGGAAACGAGACGAAACTACTAGAGAAGCACTCCAAACTTCATCTAATGAGCGTAAACTTTCCCACATCCGACTAAAAAACTGGTCGATGTTCGAATAAGCTTTTTTGAATTTTAAATATCCCAAATTTTGAGTCTAAAATGACAATTTATAACAAACAAATTATTTTTAGTTTTTTCTTATATAAGACGTGCACGATCATTCTAGGTTAAATTTAAATCCCCTTACCAAGGGGGAGCAAAAGTCCTTGCCAAGGGGGCAAAAGACATTGTCAAAAACACTGAAAAGATGTTTTCTCGTCCAGAGTTGTCGAGAAAACACGTGTTTGAGATGTTAAGCCTCATTGGCGACGATTTTTGTCCCCCCTTGTAGTCTGCCAAAAGTTCAGGCATAAATTGATGATTACTATAAACAAAAATTTCAGATGGAAGACTTCACTGTTTTTAGACCTTATAAAGCTTATTATTATTTGATTAATTTTCTATATAATAAAGATAGTCTAAAAACAGTGATAGTTTCGCGAAAATTTTTTTAATTGAAATCCTTGAGAGAAGTAAAAAAAACCAGCGCCGCAGACGAAATTTTTTTTGTAAAATGCTTGTTTGTAAACTGAAAATGCTCAGAAAATGAAAAATTTGGGCACTTTTGGTGAAAAATATAATGGAGGACCATTTGGACTTTTTTTAAATTTCAAAAATTTCAGACAAAAACATAAGAGGGATCATTAAGAAAAATTTTTCATTTTTTCAGATTTGGGGTGGGGAAGGTTCTCCTCCTCTTCTTTGCGCCACCAACTCAGATGCGCTCGGAAGCGAACAAGATCGACAACTGCTCGGCCTCCAGGTACTTTAAAAAAGGATCGGGCGAAAATAGCAAATTTTTGACGATTATTGATAAAAATGGAATTCATTGAAAATTAAAAATCTAACGGATTAAAGCCGTACAATAAAATTCTCTATAGCTCTATCAAAATTTATTTTAAAAATAACAGCATAAACTTTCAAGTAAACAAAAATACACATAATATAATACAGAATCACATAGCTTATTACTTTCCCTTCTTTTTATCCCTTTTATGTAGCTTCTCTGTCATATAAGCCGCCATAGGGTCCGATGAATGTATTTTTGTCAATTGATAAGCTTCGAATTCTAGGCTTGAAGGAGCTTTGAATTCGTCGTGCGTACTCTTATTGTACTTGCGTTTCTTATCGTTCTAAAAATGATGAGTTAATATCAAACAGCATTTTTTAAACAGCCTAATTTTTGAGTTATGTAAAAATTTTTATAACCTACCGATTCAGCCTCTTTATGTTGACCCTTGATCTTTTTGATAGCATCACGCAACTCTTTTGTGTGCTTGCCCTTGCTCTCTCGATCAGAATCTGAAGATGAGCTTTCATAATCAGAGGAATCATCGGACTCAGTAGAACTAGACACAGGGCTATCATCACCCTTTTTCTTTTTCTTAGGAGGTGCGTTCTTAGCTCGTTCAGCACGGCGCTCTTTTTGACGCTTGCGTTTTTCACGCTTTGCTTCTCGACGTTTTGCCTCACGTTCTCCTAAAATGCAAATATGAAAAAGTAATTTTAGACATAAAATTAAGCAAAATCGGTTTTATCATATAAATTGTATACTATCACTCATACTTTTATCCTTTTCACGCTCCAACTCATTCATCTGTGCTCTTTCCTCTTCTGAGTCCACTTGAGCTTCTTCCTCTTCTTTGCTCAATTGATCTTCTTCTGGAGTATCACTTTCAGACTCTGAAACCGATGAACTGCTCTTTTTACGAACTTTCTCTTCTTTAAAGTCATCTAAATGCAAAAAATGTATAGTTGTATTTTAAGTTCTAAAAATAAAGGCACCCAAATTTTTCAGGGTTCAAAAATATTGAGAATCCATCTTTTTAAGAGCTTGAAAGTTAAGATATCAAATTTTAAGGGGCTTCAATTTTTTAATTTAAGGGGTATAACTTTTTTTGAAATTACGGACCGTGGTTTAAAAAAAATTAAGGTATCCAATTCAGCGTCGTAATTCTAGTCTTGATTTGGGGAAGGAATTTTTGGAAAATAAAGGTTTGGGGGGAAGTTTTGGGAAAATTCCCAATTTTCTTTCCGGAAAATTAAAATTTTTCTAGGTTTGGGGGAAGGTTTCCCAGGCCCCCATATTACGACGCTGATCCAATTTTTCAATCTGTTGACTTCAAAATGAACACATACTTCTTTCTTCCTTGAGTACTTGTGATTTTTCTTGAATAGGCTCGACTTTTGGCATCATCCCGATAAACATTTCATCTTCTAACGCAAACCCTTTCTCTCCAATACAATAAGAATTTTTCAAGAACGAATGGCAACATTTGTAACCCCAACGACCTTCGCGCCAATATGAGCCAAATATTGAAGTGTGGTTGTTCATATAGCTAAAATTGGAATATGAAAAAATATTTATGAGAGTAAAAATAGATGTTTTTTGAAAAAATTTTTGAAATAGCCCTTCAAAAGTTAGTCAGTACGAACACACATTACATGTTTTATATAAGATATACAACTCGTATAAAAGAAAAAATCCGATATCACAGATTAAAACTTACACATCTTCCTCATATCTGCTTTTAACTTTAGGCCGATCCTCTCCTTTAATCACTTTTCCGGTACGACTATATTCCACATAATTTTCTGTCTGCGCCAATAAAAGTTCTTTTGGTGGTGCATTCAAGTGTTCCTAAAAAGTATTAAAACAATTCAAAAAGTAGTCAATCTTACCTCTCCACCATATTTTTCAATCAGAATTTTTTTTGTATCATCTTTCGTTCCAACTTTTTCTTTCTCAAATTCTCGCCTTAACGCCTCTAGTTTAGTTGGCTCGGCCAATGCGTGTACATCGATTCCTAAGATGGATTTTTGTGGAACGTCAAATTTATTTTTTTTAAAAAGCAATTTCGCTTACCTTTGGATCTAGCCGTCCATGCAAATACTTGGGCCTGGTTAGCATCAAGAACTTCTCCACTAAAGCGAACAAAATTTTCACCTGCAAATTTGGCAGATTCTTGTTCTTTTCCGGGTATGTTCTAAAAATGGAAGTAGAAAATTTGAAATAGTAAAAATTCGGTCTAATTTTAGCAAAAATGGTTAAAGGATCAAAAATACAAAATATTAAAAATTTAAATTTGATATTTTGCCTCAATCACATGCTGGTCAAAAAATAGTGCCAAAAGTTGAGAAGAGTGAAACTTGGTGTTTTTCGATTAAAATTGACCTATATAGGGTATTTTCCGTGAAAAACACGAATCCGAACTCAATTTCGATTTTCAAAAAATTGGATTTTTTTGGTAAAAGCCATTTTTGACAATTTTTAGTAAGAGGACTCTTAGAAAATTCAAATTTTTAAAACATTTTTGACCAGTGTGAGTAGGGTTAGAATAAGCAAAATGGCATAAATCAAAATTGAGAAAAAAATATATAAAAAAGAAATATATTTACCGCAAAAGGATTCTCTCTCATCGAACGACTTTTTGGATCATAATAAGGTGCATTCGGATCCAAATTATACAAATACTTTGCTGTATCTTCACGAATACGCAAATTCCTAACGGTAATCCTAGTCCTTGAATCCATATCAATCGATTGACCGGGAGCCATGTCATCGGCATATTTGTCCTCATCTTCTTCAACTTCCTTTTCTTCTGCGAGCCCATCTTTAATTTGCTGGGCTTTAATTAGCTTACGAGTTTCCTCCATCTTTTCATACTCCTCAATAACTTGTTTGTGCTCAGCTGGGTCATAGTTATTCCAACGATCTCGTTTAGCATCATAATCCAGGTCAAAATTCTGTTGGGAATAATCATCGGGTGCAATATCTTTTGGCACTAACTTCGCACCAATAGCTCGAGGACGTTCAAAACAATCACGCTTCTTGTGCCCCATAGCACCACAATTTTCACAAGCGCCAGGTCTGTATTTGAAAGCTACCTTGCCAGTAGTTCCTCTTTCATACCATTCTTTGATCGTCGCAAGAGATTGTTGACGTTCAGGATGAGGACGTTGATGTTTCAAAGTAGGACCAGATGCATCAACATACCAAGGAGTTTTGCCAATAAATTCTGGAATGTGAGGATTGATGTCACGCCCGGTTTCGATATCAACCATAGCTGGAGCTGTTCCTTCTTTTCGTTGCTCTTCTAGTTCTTTTTGTTTTCGATAGTCTTCTTTAGAACGACGTTGTGCTTCTACATCATCAATTCGTGCTCCACGTTTGATTAACTGTGAAACTGGTAATTGTGGAGTAAATGCCATTTTCTGAAAAGGTATATTTATGAACAAACAATAAAAAAAGTTTCAAAACACGAAAAATAGCCCTTAGTATGTTTATAATAGGGGTGGAACGTTTACCAAAATTTTCCGTTTTTTAAAGCTTATCTCGAAATGTTTAATATAGCTTTAACACGCTAGCTAGCGTTATAACAATCAATGTTCCTTGGCCAGGATTTTTTGCCCCCTTGGCCAGGATATACCGCCCCTTTCGCCAGGACTTTTGCCCCCCTTTGTATATAAAATTTTCGCAATTTCTACTCGAATGTTTTGCTGCTCACCACAAAATGCCAACTTTTTAATGTTTTCTTTTTGACTATCAAAGTCTTTTAAAAATAATTTTTGTAGTTTTTCAAATTCGCGGCGAACGCAGGACTCGTTTTTGACATTGTTCAATCGAGCGAACAATAGAGCTGTGTTTCTCGCAAGCGAGTGATCACCGGCCATCCGTTCATCTCTGTTGTTCAGCCCAAAGGATGTTTTTCCTTTATTGACTTCTTCCATCCGATTTATCCTATTTTTTGGTAATTTTTTTTGTTTTCTAGAGAGCCTCTATTTCCATCTTTATTTTTACTTATTTTCCTTAATTTATTCGGGTATAATTTTCTCTGGAAACGTCCCATACTTCAATTTTTATTTAAAAGGTTATGTCCAACGATATATCTGGTAATTTTTCACGGATTAAAAAAAGAAAAAAACATTTTTTCCAATTTATTGATTGAACTTTCTTTTTTTGCAAGATATTTTTCGCACTAAAGCGGCTACAATGGCGACGAATTGTTTGTAATATCTATAACTTTTTTGGAGGCTTACCAACCTTCATGTACTTTAAAAAAGTGACGCGTTTTTTCTTTCTCTTTTATGTGTTATCAAGTTTATATGATGTATGGAAAATAATTAAGATAGTTCACTATTCGTAACACGGTGCAAAAAATGCACATAGTGTTATGAATAGTGGATTATTCTCCATACAACATCATATAAATAAATTTGGTACAGTCTGAAAGAGCAAGAAAAAACGCGCCACTTTTTCAAAATACATGAAAGTTGGTAAAGCCTCCAAAAAAAGTTATAGCCATTAATAAAAATTCGTCGCCATTGTAAACGCCGCTTAAAAAACAAGTACCGGGAGTCGAGCGCTTGCGGTTTCTCCGAGCGGCACTCCCGAGAGCTTCGAAACCTACTTAAAAATTTGAATTTTTAATTTTGGGGGTAACAATCGGAGCCCATACTCCGAAAATTTTTTTGTAAAAAATACATTCCTAGGGGTAATTTTATACGAGAAATCGATTCCACGCATTCCCGAAGCATGAAAACGCTTCCTTGATCCTTATTCAGGGAATGGAGTGGGTGTATTAAGCGAAAAACAAGCATTTTTATGAGAAAACCATTTACAGTCCCTCGTATAATAATTTCGAAAAAATAATTCCTGAAAATTATGTCCACAATTCTTAAAAACTCTGTCTGCTTCCGGAAAATTCTCCCTTCTCGTATATTCGGAAATTGCATTTTAATGAAAATTTTCAATTCCCGTTTCCGTGGGAAAAATTTTTTTTACTTTCCCAAAGAAAGTTTTTTCAATGGAACCTCTCGGGGTGGCACGTGCCCGTGGTACCTGTGCCACTGGGCGGCACCCCCTGAATACGCCACTGATTAATCAGTATCGTTTTTTGCATTTGTCCATTTTGACACCATATCATACATGTAAAAATAAACAAAAACCAGTAAGGTTTAGGTACAACCTTTGTATTTATTCCCTAAAATTGAAATGTGAAACTTTAGCAATATTAAAATTTTGTTATTTATAACCATCACAATACTTTCAGTTGATACCTCAAAAGTTGACACCAAACGAACCGGGTTTAATTCTA
>OZJO01022189.1:0-10242 GCA_900406225.1 Acrobeloides nanus | reverse complement strand
ATCAAAAAATTCTAGGTCGGTTTGGCAGTTTCTGACACCAACGACGCTATGGAAGAAGCTACTAAAACTCGAATCGGCTTGGAAGTAGACATGGTTTTACATGTTGAATCTTGTTTCCCACCAAGTATGAGAAAAATAATGACAAGAGGAAATCGAAGGGTCCATAAGAAAAAGAGACATACACCATTGTTCTTTCTAAAAGAAATGACAAGATGGTTCGGATTGACAAAAAGTGCTCTGAAAAGGCAGCAGACTAATAAAGAGGTAATGTAAGTTAGAGTGTCATCAGAGATTGAAATTTCGGGTCCATGGGACTTTTTTCTTACAAGGGAAATCACCCAAGTGTTAGTCCGAAAGCTCTATCCGAACTATTTTTATCTTAAAGCGGACCAAAGAAATACACTTTTTCGCGAATTTTTATCGGTAGTGTTTTTAGAAAATTGATCAAAATCCTAGTGAACACTCAACACGTTTAACCTCTGAATTAGGGTGCCACAATGTTTTATGAAATTTTTAGGTTGGAGCTAATCCAGCTTTTTATGATTTGTCAAGACAGAGAAATAACACGAAGGATGAGGTGCAAGAAAAACTGAACATTTTAACAGCTCAAATTGAGATCTTACAAGAACAAAATCAAAATATGCAAAAAGCGATGGAAAACATTACTTCTTTAATAATAAAGAAAAATGAATCTGGTTATTAAGAAATTCGATTGCTATATTCTTATTTAAAGCAGACCTTCGGGCTGCTTCTTTGTGTTTGTTTTCATAGGTTGGCAACACTCAAAGATCACTTTTTTAGGTTTTTTTAATAAATTGCTCACTCTCCTACAAAAAACCGCATCGAAAATGACCGATTGGTTGACGAAAAACCCTCAAATCGATGATAGCCCCAACCTACTGGGACACCCCGTACATAGCATTTTCCAAACGTTTAAGACATCCTATCTGTAAGATTCGACTATGTTTTAGCCATGGCACCCTAGGAAAATGTGTACGGGCTGAAATTTTTACCCATATTTTTAGCTCTTACTTGGGCCCAGGCCCGTACGTGCATTGAGGCCTCTGAGGCCCGGCCCCCCCCAAACTCGAATGGAGGCTGAAAAAAACACAACCCCCTTATGTTTTTCCGGAAATTTTTGAAAAAAATTTCAAAAATCATAATGGTCCCTCATTATGATTTTTCACCAAAATTGTCCAAATTTTCCTATTTTTTCAGACCTTCGGGCTGCTTCTTTGTGTTTGTTTTCATAGGTTGACAACACTCAAAAAATACCACCCACTGGGTGGTATCATCCGGGGTGGTGGGATGGTACCACCTCGGGTGGGTGGGGTGGTACCACCCTTTTTCTGAAAAATTTAAACGAGTTTGTGTATTGAAACGAAGTGATTGATCATCAATATGATATGTTTATTAAAACGATTGATCAAATTCAGTAGATTTCCATTTCTGTTTGGTCCATGGCTCACCAAAATGGTGCCAAGAGTTGAGAAAAATGAAAAACTTGGTATTTTTCGATTAAAATTGATAAATGTCGATGTTTTTGACTATTCCGAATCATTTTCGAACCATTTTGGGGCAAAAATTGAGAAATTCGGGAAAAAATCGATTTTTCCCATTGGTCCCCCCAAGGGCAGAAACAATCTTGAAAATTCGATTGGCTCAGTTTTGTTCAAAAATGATTCGAAATTGTTAGACATAGTCAAAAATGGTTTTTAAAATTTTTGAAGCGCTAAAAATCGATTTCCTGATCAAATTGCCTGGAGGCATTTTTTTGGGCCTCGCAGGAATTCTCGACGAGAGGGATATAGTAATGTTGGGAGCAAGTTCCCCTGGCTGTTGCCACTTAACGTTAGCTAAACTCGGCAAAAAATTTTTTGTTATTTTCTTCCGGAAATTACCTATTTCCTAAATAGGGATAATTTTATGCGAAAAATCGATTGCGCGCAATTCCGCAACCTGAAAACCGCGGAAAAATGGTGAAAATTCGATTTTCTCAAGAAATGGAAAACGATCATTTTTCCATCAAAAACGACCACGCAGGGATGCATGGGCGGGATATTTGTCCAATTCTCGAGAAAATCGAATTTTCACCATTTTTCTTCGGTTTTACTACTTTTTTTATAAGTCTAATCTAATAACTTTTATACTTATAAAAAAATAGTAAAACTAAAGAAAAATGGTGAAAATTCGATTCTCTCGAAAAATGAACAAATATCCCTTCATGCATCCCTGCATGGTCATTTTTGGCGGCAAAATGATAAGGCTTAGACTTAAAGGGGGTAACAATCGGAGCCGGTTCTCCGAAAAAAATTTTTTTTGAAAATTTTTATAAAAAATTCCTAGGGGTAATTTTATGCGAGAAATCGCGCATTCTACTCTAGTGGCAGCTATGGTGAAAATGTAACACATACAAAAAACTAATCTTGTGTATCGGCAATAGAATAGTAAAAATTGTTTCCTTATCGTTATCGGTCCGTCTACCACTCACAAACAATGCACCTTTTTTTCACTGTTACACATAGTTTCAATGAGGAACGAGATAGTTCTGATTCTTTTCGACTCGAGCTCTGTGTTTGCTTTATTGCTATAAATCGCTCGGACTTGGGTTGAATGAGGACTTTTAACACACCTTTTTTCGATTTCTATAACAATATTATGACACTATTTAGTTTCCCATTTTTGGGAATTTTGAGTAATACGCCGAGACGTGAAAATCTAGGGAATTTGAAATTGGACAAAAGTTTTCTGACCCGACCGAGACTCAAACCATAGGTCACTAAGGTGGGTACAGTACCCCCTTCCCCACTCATCTTCGGACCTTCCGCCTTTATAGTCATTCATCCATCCGTCATGAGGGTTTGTGTACCCCCTTCTTGCACTCTTTTGCTTTTCCCAGCGTCAGTTTGAGTGTCGACAAGCCTATTCACAGATATAAGTTAACAACATACAATCTCTTTAATATATTAATTTTTTTACCATGTACCCCATTGAAAGGTCATTTATCCATCCATCCTGAGGGAACGGTGTACCCCCCCCCCCCCCCCCTCCCCCTACTGGTAAACTATGACTCGAACCCGGATCTCCTGGCTTCCGTCCAAGTGCACTACCATCGTGCTACCGAGACCTACAACTGGATTCCCGCTAATTTTTTGTGTAATACTTGGCGGTGTATTTTCTACTACTCACACTGTGATTAACACTTGTGTGCCCTACGTCCGTCTTGTACCGATTAACGGTACAAGACGGAGGTAGACGGGATTTATACTTCCGTCGTGTCGCGACACGTCGTACAACCGAACTATAAACGCTGTCGTACGATACAAAAATGCACGTGTCGAAACACGACAGAACTACAAATTCCGCCGTAGGGATTACCGATAGATGATAGCTCTCATTTTTAGGAATTATTTTGTTATCAACTTTTTTCTTCTAATTATTGTGTTACTTTATAAAAAAAGTAGTTTTTAGAAGCCAAAATGTCCTTAAAAATCTGGGTGAAAAAGAAAAATCATGGAAATAACGATGAATCACTCCCACTTCACCTAGCCGAGAATGGCAAAGGTTTTTTTACTTATACAGCTGAACAAATACATTTTTATAGAAACATCTTGTTTCGTAAATGAACCTGATCGAAAATGTAGTATAACTGAATCCATGACTTCCGATACAGGAAAATGGGAACCTAAGAATTTGGTTCATCGAGTAAAAGTTGCTTTGAAAAATGGATTTTTTTAATCAAAAACATGGTTATCTCCTGGGGCCGTACCAATAAAGATAAAAGTTAAGGATAAATCCTTAGCTTTTAACCAAAAGTTAAGGATTTATCCTTAGCTTTTATCTTTATTGGTACGGCCCCTGTTGAATATAACTTTTTATGGTTACATCCGAATTAGATTTTGAATTTGTTGAAAAGCTAGAAATCGTAGCATTCGAACAACACCAAGATGATGGAAATTGTATGTGGCCATAAAAAGTTATGAGCACAGAAGGACAAACATATTTTTGAGAAATTTATTTTTCCCCCCATTTTTTCATATAAACAAGTACAATTTTAGTATGCTTTCGAAAACAATGTTGAAGAATTGCGAAAATTTCTTAAAGACCGTGCCAATGAACAGTGGTATTCGGAGGTGAATAAGGCAGATTCAGGAGATGACGTGAGTAGAACAAATTGTGTAGCACACATGTACAACCCCCCCCCCGAATTTTGGGGTAGGAGGTCGCCCGCAACCCGCAGACCAAAATGAGTTTCACCCGCAAATTTTGCGAGCGAGACTCATTTCACCCACGGGTTGGTCGCGTTCGCCCGCAGAAAGTCATAAATTTCGGGGTGTCTGTACATGTGTGTTGTGTAGTGTTCCTAATATCCTTCTGTAAAACCTTAACAGTCTTCATAATAATGCTTATTATTTAACCCCTATCAACTTCCCCCTTAGATTTAAAATTTAGGAGAACAATCCCATTTTTAGAGATATTGCATGTATCCACTACATTATGCTGCTTTGGGTCATAGTGCTGATGCGGCTAAAGCTTTAATAGAAGCTGGAGCAGATATGTCGGAAATTTTGAATAAGAGGTGTTTTATTCGACCTTTCCATATGACGGCACTTTATGGAGAATGGGAGACCAGGACTGGTAAAAAGGAATCGGTAAATTTTGTATTGGATAAATGTTATTAAAGTAAGGCTTACGCTTAGTCTTAAAGTTTAGGCTTAAGGCGTAGTCGCAGGAATAGGCTTAAGTCTTAAGCCTAAGCCTTAAGTGCAAGCCTTAAGACTAAGCCTAAGCCTAAGCCCTAAGCCTTAATCCTAAGTCTTAAGCCTAAGCCTTACTTTAATAACATTTATTTTAGCAAGATGAACTATTCGACGTTTTCTACAAACAAGGCCGAATGAGGGTAGATAAGACCAGTGCGGGAACAGGATCGACTCCACTACATTATGCTTGTCTTCGAAAAAATGTCGCTTTAGCCAAAAAGCTTATCAATGCTGGGGCTAATGTTAACGTAAGGGATTTTATCTAACTTGAGCTTAATTTAAGGGTTTTAGGCTTGTGAAACCGACAGTCTTATTACTCCATTACATTTAGCATGTGAGTATAATGCACCTGAAGTTGTTAAAATGTTGTTGGATGCTGGAGCGAATGTGTTGTTTGAAGATTCAGCTGGAAATTCTGCTTTACATTATGCTTCAAGATGTGATAGTGTTGAAATCGTCAAGTTAATTGTCGATAAAGCTGGTATGTCATCTACGATACATAAATAGATGGGAGAAAGGTATGGGGGGACAGATGGGAGAGATAGAGAACAGATGAGAGATCTCCCAGTCAACCAATTGTCCCCCATACTATCTCTTCAGAGAGATAGTATGGGGGACAATTGGTTGACTGATTCTTGTTGCTCTAGACAAGAAGCAAGCCAGATCGTTTATGCTCATAACCGTATCGACATCTTCCATTTCAGATCATAATCACTTTTTAGGCGACTCCCAAGATTTCTTATGCAAGAAAAACAAACGTCAATGCACAGCTCTCCAACTCGCCGTTGAACACGACCGCCATTTCATTGTTGAATATCTTTTTACACGACATGAAAAATTCGGATCTGCTTTTGGAAACCACAACTTGCATCTTCTTCATATCGCTGCCAAAAAAGGTTTCTCTAACATGGTCAGCCTTCTTTGTCAGCATGGATGGAACATCGAAGAGAGAGATAAAGATGGAAGGACTCCATTGCACATGGCTGCTTTGTATAACCAAGTTGAAGTTGTGCGAGAATTAATTGGGAGAAAAGCAGATATTGAAGCAGAAGATGATTTGGGGTATACTCCATTATTGGGAGCTGTATCGAAGGATAATCTAGAAGCAGTTGAAGTTCTGTGGAAATACAGTTTGATTACGGCTTTGACGTTTTTTGGTGATTCTGTGTTAATGGTGGCAGTGAAAGAGAATGCTGTGAAGTGTTTGAAGTTTTTGTTGGTTAAGGAGAATCATACGGAAGAAGTTTGGAAGAAAATTGAACAGGTAAGAGGAAGTATCTAAAAAATTTGATTTTACGCCAAAAACATTTGGTCGCCGGTAGGATTCGAACTTGCATGTTCATACTCAAAAACCGTAAACACTACCACTCAGCCATGATGATATCTGTTTACGAAAAACTTTTTTACGTTATATTCTATCAATTTTCTCTGTACGTATATCCATATCCCCTAAACGTTTTATACCACCTTCGTATAACTATTTTTAGATGACAGAACTTCCCAACCTCGACCTTGACACTCCTCTCCACATTGTCTCCAAAACCGGAAATCTAAAAGCCTTTGATCTTCTCATCAATCACTACATCGACATCAACATGCGAAACTTTGGACAAAAAACACCTCTTCATGTAGCAGTTGAACACGGCCATGTCAACCTCGTCAAGAGACTTCTCGATATTAGCACATGTAGCATCAACCTACGAGACAAAGAATCGGATACACCATTATTCTTGGCTGTCCAGAAGAACAATGTTAAAATGATCAATGTTTTGTTGGACTATGGCGCGAATATTTTGATAGAAGACTTCTTTGAAAGAATTCCTTTGGATATTGCGATAAAGGAGGGGAATATGGATGTTATTGAAGTTTTGTTGAATAGACAGCCGAAGAATGATTTGAAGCGAGCAAGAAGGTATGAAATGATAATGACATATTCATAGGGTATGACATTGAGTGGGTATCCACCATACATTACCAACGGGAGGGGAACTGTCCCTCCCTCATGTAGCATCGAGCCAAAAGTTAAAGATTCATATAGCCTCGGAGTGGCGAAGCTGAGGTGAGACTTTGATTCCAAGTCTCAAGGCTATATAGCCGAGCCTCGGGATATAACCCAAGACATAAAAAATGGGTGCCGATCTTTTTTTGGTCGACACCATATAGCCTCGAGGTAGCTTGTCCCCCNTGATTCCAAGTCTCAAGGCTATATAGCCGAGCCTCGGGATATAACCCAAGACATAAAAAATGGGTGCCGATCTTTTTTTGGTCGACACCATATAGCCTCGAGGTAGCTCGTACCCCCTCTTTGTTCAAGTATGGTATCCACACTTTCATAAAAGCAAAGAGCAATAAAATCATGTGGTCGGTGTAGCCTAGAATAATAAGGTTATCGATAAAGTATATTCCCCTCGATGTGTCTACTTCCTATCTAACATTCTCACTTTTTCTTCCCTCCTTTCTATCCCTGGGCTATACCCCTAAAAACGAGGTATCAAGAAGATAATTTTTAGAAACGTCTATCCATTGCATTATGCTGTCGAAAATAAACAAGTACCAGTGATCGAAATGCTTTTGGAAAAATCTTACTATGTTGATATCAGCTTGGAGAGAGAGGGGATGACCTGTATGGATTTGGCTCTGGAAAATCGATATGAAGAAGGAGTCATAGCGTTGCTAAGTGAGGTTTTGACCAAAAAGTCACTCTATCTATCTCACATATATCATGTCAATTTTGACAAAAAAATTTTCTTGACTCCGACTTTTTCCCTGCTTCTAACATATGCGTATATGTTATTTTAGATACTCCTGAATGGCAAAAACTTGTTCGACGTCGTCCTTGTCATACGGATGAAAATAGCCCAATACAACTCATGATTAAACACATGCCTGACGTTGCAGCACAGGTTTTCAGTTTATGCATACATGATATCAACCAAGAAGAAGATGTTGTTATTCATAACTATGAGTTCTTGGATGATGTTTTTGTTTTACCGGATGATGACGCTAAAAAAGATGGTAAGTTGATACGGTCAGATCCAGTGACCTCGGAGACTACGGAAAAGATGCCAGATGCTTTGCAGTCCCTCGTTCCATTCAACGATCTGGAAAATACTAATTGATTGTTGAAGGAATATTTCGTATGAGGTAATGTTGACAGTAATCAAGATACGAGATCAATGAGAACTCAGTAACTGTGGGGTCTTCGTACCTAGGCTTAAATCGTTCTAATATCGAGAAACGTTAGAACGTTTTTAGGTTTTTAAATGTTTTGTATATCGACACGATTGTTTGCATTTTTCGATTTCTTCATTAATTCGACTTTTTAAATCTTTCAACGACTCGAAAAGTTTTTCAGTGTACACATAAAAGATCATAAAGACAAAATTTTGTTGCCCAACCTTTGACTTGAGATAACTCCAATAGAAAAAGACCATCACGGTCAGATCTGGGGACCTCGGAGGCCACGGAAAAGGTGTCGTATGCTTTGCAGTCTTTCATCCCATCCAACGATTTGGAAAATGCTCATTGATAACTTCACGAACTTGATCGGAACAGTGTGGAGTTGTTTCATCCAGCATAAAAATGAGATCGTCGACGTTATCCAAGTCTTCTAACGCCGGAATTAACATGTTCCCTAAATTTTTCTTAAACCATCGACCAGTAATTCCATCTTCTTCTGAATACTCAGGATCCTTTTCCCAAAACGAACAAACGATGGTGCCATCATAAGCAACTCCCGCAAAAACGGTAACTTCACAGCTAGAGCTGTGAAGCGGTTCCTCGGTGTATTAATGAGGATTTTGGTCGCTCCAATAACGATAATCATGTCTATTGACTCCGCCATGTAAGTGAAAATGTGCTTCGTTGCAGAAGAAAAGATTTCTTATGAAATCCAGGTCGTTTTTAATCAAATCCAGTTGTTCTTCAGCAAAATTGACTTGTTTTTCTTTGTCATTTTGCTTCAATTCTTGAAGCAATTGAAGCGTGTAAGAGTGAAATTTCAGGTCCTTATGGTGCCATCATAAGCAACTTATGAACGGTACCGACGGATATACCAAGGCCAGTAGCAGCTTGTTTGATAGACATGTTCTTTTTGGTGAATGCCTTTTCTACAGCTTGTATAGTCTCCGGCGTCGTCACAGTCCTAAAAAACCCCAATGAGTCAATGAAAAAAAAATTCAAAATTGACTTTTTCATCTCGCTTTTCTTTCTTTCAATCGATCCGATTTCTGTAAACTTCTCATCTCAATGACGTAATGCAAATCTATTTGGCATTTTTGCATGTTTTCCGTGTTCTTTTCTTATTCGCCGTTAAAATTTGACAAAACTATTTATTTTAGGCACCTACTCACCATTTTTATGGGAAAATCGGGGGCAATTAGGACCAGAGGCCCAACAAACATCCGGGCAATTAAAATCAGAGGCTCAACAACGATGCGATAATTTTGCGACTATTATCAAAACACATCCATTAAGTTTAATGGTAAAAGAGAAACAATTCGATTTATTATCCCATGATTTGGTCGAATCATACCTAAACGGAAAATGGAATGGCATCACAAAATGGTTCTATTACGCAGGTATGATTTTTGTTACAACAAACCCTATACAAACATCGATTTTTAGCATGTCTATTTTACTTAATCTTCGTACTGTTCCTTTCCAATACAATCATCAGCATGACACCTCCAGGATCCACCACCGAGAACATGACGAATTATGATGAAGGATCCACTACCGAGCACATGACGAATTATGATAAAGTTCAATGTCTTCTACCCGATTCCAAACCATATGTTTTATTCGGATTCATCATCATTCTGATAGTACTCATGGCTTTGAAATTCTGGCGTTACTTAAATAGTTCGAAATTTATGCTTGAGAAATTGTTGGAGTTGGCGGTTTGTATCATGGCTTTGCCGTTGTCGGCTTTTTGTCATTTTTTGAGTGGGGTGAGTATAATAGTAAAGATTTATTATTGAAATGATGTCTGGTAAAATTCGTTGATCAGGTTGAACAATGGTTTTGTCGAAATGAGTTCGACATTCAGAACCTTAATGGAACCCCAGAACAAGTTGAATTTGTCTTGCGAGTTGAGAAATTAGTGCGCCAATCGGTTATGCCCAGACGAGTTTATCTTTTAAGGGTACTTCATCTGCTTCATGAGCCAGAAGTTGCTAAAATGCTCATGATGGTCCGTGGAGATCTGGATTTTCATAGTTTGGTGGCTAAAGCGGTTGCATTAAGAGATAAAGTCTGTTTTTCTGGAAATCCCGAGTTCAGGATTTGTAGTTTTACAGTCTATAAGAAGAAAATTTTTTTGTAGTTTGTACAGTCTATAAGAAGAAAAAGTCAGTTTTCATCCGTTTTTAAGTTGGTCAAAAAACATTTTTTTAAAGAAAATCAAAAAAGCGCTTTGTAACTTTAAAATTCAACTTCCGAGCTTTCGTTTGAGCCTAAGATCATAGAAAATGGATTTCGC
>OZJO01022182.1:0-38240 GCA_900406225.1 Acrobeloides nanus | reverse complement strand
TTTACCCCTAAATCGAACTAGAGAACTCTAATTTTGATGTTTTCGTAACTTCTAGGGCCTATAGAATCAGTTACAATCGTTTTTAAAAAAAACTGGGACTATCACCTGGTGAATGTCCCTTGTTAGGTCTAAGCCTAGGCTTAAGCCCAAGCCTAAGCCTAATTATTTGTCAAAAATTATTTGTGACTAAATTATTTGTCATTTAATTATTTGTCACTTAATTATTTGTCAAAAAATTATTTGTCACTAAATTATTTGTCTCAATTTATTTGTCACTTAATTATTTGTCACTAAATTATTTGTCACTTAATTATTTATCACAAAATTATTTGTCATTTAATTATTTGTCACAAAATTATTTGTCACTTAATTATTTGTCACTATTTTATACATTCAGCTCATATACCCCGATTTTACGTGTATTTTTTGAATTTTCCAACCTGTCTAAAACACCACAGATAATTTTTTGCGATCAAATTTTAAGTCGATGTATATCAACACAGAGAACAGTTCTAACGTGATTTCGAAAAAATCTGAGAAAAAAATTTTTCGACTCCTCCTCCTAGTACCACGTGTAAAAATGGGTCAAAAATCGAAATTTCTCAGATTTTTTCGAAATCACGTTAGAATTGTTCTTTGTGTTGATATACATCGACTAGCGTTAAAATTTGACCGAAAAAATTATCTGTGGTATTTTAGACAGGTTGGAGAATTCAAAAAATACATGTAAAATCGGGGAATGTGAGCTTCGGACAAGAATTTGAATTTTTTGAAACACAAATGACTTTCAAAAATTTCCCCATGTATTAATCTCACTAAATAAATTCAATTTGAAGCGCGCTCGGAACGTTTAGGGCGACCTTTAAACACTCAAGAAAGTATCTCTTAAAATGCTAGTGTTATATTTTGTAGTTTGTATTTATGCATCTTTCTATATATACATCTTTCTTTTGATGTCTGTTATTGTTAGCAACCTATAATAGTATTTATAGTTTATTAAAGCTTGCTGAGCCAATTATTAGAAATATAGGGATCGAACCAAAACAGTTTTTGGAAGTCCTTCATATCTGAAGGCTATATACAAGATGGTAGCATGAAAATATTGGGTTGTACCATAATTTTCGGATTTTTGAAAAATCGAAATTTCAAAAAGTTCTCTAAATCGGCTGATTTTTCTACTCGGGATTTTTCTACATGGGAACTCGAATCTGAAGGAATTTGTTTATTTTAACTACAGGAAGGTACCCTACGATGGGTATAGTGTCAGGGAAATTTTTTCATGCATTGAAAATGCGTGCAAACGATTCCCCGCCTAGAAAAACTCCTAGACAGCCGCTTTCCGACGAAAATCCGAATGTTGGTTCATTTTCGCTATAAGAAACACAAGGATCGAACAAAAACAGTTTCCCTGAATCAGGGTCAAGGAAGCATTTTCACGATTCGGAATGAGCGCAATCGATTCTGAAAATTACCCTTATATGGGAGCTCAATTTTTCATGATCTTGCCGAACATATTTTTTCATATATTGTAACTTACTGGACTAATCCTTTAAAGATTGAAAAATTTTGAAAAAATCGCAAAAGTGCCCTTTTTTGGAACACCCTGTAAGAAGATGTTCAATGAATCTTTCTTCTCGATGCAATTTTGAAAAGTACCTAATTTATCGAACAATTGAATAAGATCGTATTATTTACTTCTTTTTTTATCAAGAAAAAGTAAAAGATCAAGAGCAGTACAAGAATATAGACAGATAAAAATTTTCATAATATAGTGTAGTGATAAAGACCATTATTAGCACGTATTCACAACAGATTCTTAAATTTGCTTATCATGTGAATAACCTCTTCTACATTTTAAATCTGTTTAAAAATGATTATAACTCTTCCATGCGAATCTATTCAAAAACGTCAAAATAAAAAACTTGTCTTGCGCTACTATGAGAATCAAAAATATTTACAAGAATGTCACGATGAAGATGAACAAATGTTAAAACAAAATCATGAAGAACAATTGGAACAGACTGAAGTCCAAGATAGAAGAAATCAGGTAACGTCCGATAATTTTAAAGCTTAAAAAATTCTTAGAAATTATTTATTATAAACCATATATTTAGAAGATTGATAATTATCTGGCTAAAGCTACCATATTTATAAACATTATCATGATGTTTGCTAAAATGGCAGCAGCGTATTTTTCGCATTCTTTATCAGTTATATCCACTGTAGTGGACAGTGTTATGGATATTACAAGTGGGGTTGTTATATGGTTTACTATTAAGGCCATTGAGAAAACCAACAAATATAACTACCCTATTGGACGAGCGA
This sequence comes from Acrobeloides nanus, assembly GCA_900406225.1. Classification (NCBI taxonomy): domain Eukaryota; kingdom Metazoa; phylum Nematoda; class Chromadorea; order Rhabditida; family Cephalobidae; genus Acrobeloides; species Acrobeloides nanus. Next base: position 35,915 of record OZJO01022182.1, on the reverse strand, counting down.
GGTACAAATAGAAATTAGTCAACTTTTAAGACTTGTATTTAGACTCGAGCCATTAGCCGTTCTTATTGTAGCTATAGTGATGATTTTCGCCAATCTTTTGGTCATTTACCAATCAATCATGTCGATTATTCAACAAACGGTTTGCAAGAATAAAAAGATCTTTTAACAATATCAGGGCGGATTGTTGTGCTTTCAAGTTACAACAAAGGATATTGTTTTCAGAGCGCTGTTGATAAAACGCTTTTTTGATGAGCAAACAAACAATACACAAGACATCAGGGGGCGAAAAGGTGGTACCACCCCACCACTCCGGGTGGTCAGGGGCGAAGGGGTGGTACCACCCTATCACCCCGGGTGGTACCACCCACCACCACCTCAACACCCGGGGTAGTGAGATGGTGGTGGGTGATACCACCCAGGTTTGGGGTGGTTCCACCCACACAACTCATCTAATTTTTTTGACTATATTGCACCTAGTTTTTTTCAAAAATTCTGAATTCGGATTCGGATTCTGAATCCGAATTCAGAATCCGAATCAGAACCCGGATTCTGAATCCGAATCAAAATTCGGATTCAGAATCCGAAAAATTGAATTTTTGAAAAAATCTAGTTCAATATAGTTAAAAAAATTAGATGGGTGGTACCACCCACTACCACCCCTTTGCTCCCTGACCACTCGGGGTGGTGGTGGGTGGTTCAGAATAGCTTAAAATAACAGAATATACCGGAAATTTGAAGAAGTATTTCCGTGTTNGTACCACCCACTACCACCCCTTTGCTCCCTGACCACTCGGGGTGGTGGTGGGTGGTTCAGAATAGCTTAAAATAACAGAATATACCGGAAATTTGAAGAAGTATTTCCGTGTTAATTAGTAGGAAACAAATTTATTTTAGTTAGACCCAAAGATAGATATCGAAACCATTGCAATTTTATGTACTGGTGCTGGTATAAAAGCTGTGCTATACATTTTATGCAGAAAACATGGAACTATGTCATCAAAATTATTAGCTCAAGACCAAGGAAATGATGTTATTACCAATCTTACAGCATTAGCTGGAGCGTATATAGGCCATAAATTTTGGATTTATTCAGACCCTATTGGTGCATTTTTAGTTTGGTAATATATTTTACAAATAAAAAATATAATTTTTTAGTGGATTTATTATTATTAATTGGACAAGAACAGCGGCTGAGCAAGTTCCTTTGTTAATTGGAAAAACTGCTAGTCGAGACTTCATTCAACGTATTACAAAAATTGCAATTTCTCATAACGAAGAGATTATGGCGATAGACACAGTTTATGCATACCATTTGGGCAGCAAATATTTAGTGGAACTTCATGTGGTAAGATCAAAAATGGACAAGATTTTTATACTATTTCGGATTAACGACCGCAAATGACAGGGTTCTAAAGTCGGAAATTTTTTTCTTTCAAAATCAGGCATTTTAGGGGTATTTTTATGCGAGAAATCGATTGCGCGTATTCCCAAAGCGTAAAAACAAATACTTTTCGTGAAAATGAGCCTTTTATACTGTAATCAGGCAAAAAACAGCTTTCACGTTTTGTCGATGCACGCCATAAAAATTGAAAAAAATCATAAAAGTCACATGCTGTTTCGGACAAGCTTTCTGAATCGCCGATATATTAAAATTCTTCGTAAACTTCTCGTATTGCGCAGCCTCTGCCGCGAAGGAATCAACCAGTTTATCAAATCTAGCTGCTAGTGCATCAAATTTTTCTAATTATTTCTCCAGTTTGACTTTGAGGTCCACTAACTCTGTCTTTTCCTTAGTTAAACGCTCTAGACGTGCCACAACCGTTTCCTCAGCTATGGGATCACATTGGTACTTGCCAGCTTCCTTTCCCGTTCGATACGATACGATCACGTCGTTGACCCATCCGAAATAACGCGACAACTTGGTCCTTATAGTTCCTAACATTTTGAAAAAGAAACAAATTTCTCTGTAGAAAAGAAAAATTTAAAAACTTAAAATCACAGATTAAAATCACAAAAATCAAAAATACTTGGTTAAATAACGTAAAAGTATAGACTAAGAAGCCTTTCTCAGTAAAAAAGAAAAATTTTAAAAATATTCACGGACATACTTAAGCTTGTCCGAAACACATGCTTATGAAGTATAAAAAGCTCATTTTCATGAAAAGTATTCGTTTTCATGCTTCGGAAATGCGCGCAAACGATTTCTCGCATAAAATTACCCCCTAAAATGCTTGATTTAAAAAAATTCTGACTTCAAAACCATGTCATTTGCGGTCGTTAATCCAAAGTAGTACCAGATTTTTTATTTTACAAAGTTTTAGTTAATGAATGGTGACATGTCTCTTCGAGATTCGCACGATATTTCAGAAAGCTTACAAGTCAAGATTGAGCGTTTGCCTTATGTTGAACGGTGTTTTGTTCATTGTGATTACAAATTAGATGGTGACGAACATTTGAAGAAATATAATTAATTTTTTTAATATAGTTAATAAATATATTATACAAAGATATATAAATAAAGTTATAGTATATTTTGAAATAGTGAAAATTCGCATGAAAATTATATGAAAAAGTTTCGGGTGTAAAGTTTATGGAGTAATTTTATGCTAGGCGCATTTATAAAGCATGAAAAATCTGCCTGATCCTGATTCAGGCGATTTTCGCTTCAATATCTATTTCCGCATTGCCGAGAACAAAAATGCTTCCCTTGACTCTGATTCAAGGAAAGGTCGGTGTCTTGATATGAAAATCACTTGAAGGGTCAGGTAAATTTTTTCGTGCTTTAAAAATTCGTACAATCGATTCCTCGCATGAAATTAAAACTTTACAATCTAAATGTTTTCATATAATTTTCATGGAAATTTTCGCTAATTTCAAAGTGTACAAGAACTTTATATACATATTGTATAAACTGAAAGCATATAAAAAGGGAATTTAAGTTTTGTGTCAAAATTGAACTTGTTTGATATCTTCCACTTCCGACGATGAAGAAAATTGAGAAAAGTCCATTTTATCAACTGTTGATACATTTATTGGATGATTTAATCTAAAAATCACTGTTCAACACATCAAACTTTTATCGGCATTATAACTTTCGATACGAATTTCGCCACACTAACTTTCGCCATGTAACTTTCGCCACGATAACTTTCGCTACGTAACTTTCGTCACATAACTTTCACTACTATAACTTTCGCCACTTTCGTGTCAATAAACATATTAATTTAGACTAATTGAGAAAGTTGTTGTGGCGAAAGTTACGTGGCGAAAGTTGTTGTGGCGAAAGTTATAGTGCCCTTTTATCTTACCGATATAGTTGAATTAAAATAAGCATTTTTTGTATAATTTCATTATTAACTTCTTCGTTCTGACAAATGGTGGAATTATGACCGACATGCCCACATTTTGTACATAAAACCAAATGCCATTCTTGAATATTACCATCCGGAGCTAATGTTTTTAATTGCATACTCAACGGGTCAACACCTGTAATATCTAATGGATCAGGGAATAGAAAAGTCCTAAATTAAAAAAATTAACACAATGTAATGTATATGTTACCGGATAATCTGATTCGGTCGGAAGATCAGATCTTCCTAGGGTAATCTGATCCGATATGGATCAGATTTGGCCGGGCAAATCTAAAAAATCTGTGTATTGAAACGAAATCATCGAACAACAGAAAATTCAAAATCTATCGAGCGATAACTCGTTGAACCCCTGAGACCATCAGGAATAACTTTGTAAAACTTCACTTTTTATGCAAACCTTTGTTTCACTAATTGAGCTTTTGAGTTATGATATTCCTGATGTTTCTATAATATCATGCTCGATTAATGAAATAAAGGATGACATAAAATTTATGTCCTACAAAGTTGTTCCTTATGATCTCAGGAATTCAATGAGCTATCGCTCGTCCCAAACGGATCGGTAGATTTTAAATTTTTTATTGTCAGATGATTTCGTTTCAATAGGCAGATTTTTTAGCTTCTGATTTTACTTGATCCGGATCAGATTATCCTAGGAGATTTGATCTTCCTGCCGAATCAGATTATCTGGTAACATATATTGTGTTATTCGAAAAGTTACAAGCTTTAACCCACTAAATCTCGATCCAAGAATCCGTTCTCGACAAAAAATCTTTTCAGTATTAGGAAAGAGTGTATGCTGAATACAATCCAATCAGTCTTTTTGAGCGTAACTTATATTTTCGTGTCAATATAAAAAAGACTTTTTCAAAAAATGGGGGTTTTCCAATGTTGCAAATTAATTTTAAAATGTCGATTTTTGGGCAAGAAGTCTATTTTTGATGAAATTTTCGACCGTACTAGGGTTTTTCTAGGCGGGGAATCGATTGCGTGCATTGCCGGGGTATGATAATGCTTGAATTCGAGTTTTTGATCCCAAGGGGTCAAAAACTCGAATTTTCAAAAAGTTCTCCAAATTGGCTGAACTTTGATGTTAGGGGGTTTTTCGACATGAGGAACAGGAATCTGAAGGAATTTTTTGATTTTGACTACGAAAAGGTACTCTTTTGATGCTGATAATGTTGTTCAAAATTCGGGGTATACCCGAAAATGTCTCAAAAACATTGTATCCCCTGAATCAGGGTCAGACAAGTATTTTCATACTACAGCAATGTGCGCAATCGATTCCCCGACTAGAAAACCCTAGCACGGTCGAAATTTCATCAAAAATAGACTTTGAAACCCCCTCCGATTTTTTGAAAGTCTGTATATTGACACGAAAACATGAGCGTAGATTAAAGCTTGTAATAATACTTTCCGAACACCCTAATATAATATCTCACTTGTCCATCTTTTTTAGTGCCGGATTTTCTTCTTCATTATCGGATATTCCTTCTAATGCGCCCATTTCATTGTTATCAGAAGTTTTTCTCATGGTAGCTGATCTTTTAGTGGTAGTTTTCATTTCGGAACTTGATGCTTCATTTTTCTTGAACTCCGTATTTGAAAATTTAGTTTTTACTGTAGCTGAACTAGATGATGTTGAACAAAATTCTGACAATGAAGGTAAAGATATATCGATTGAATCGTGATACTTTCCTTCTTGTGACAACAATTCCAACAGTTCTTTCATTCTTATTTGAATATATTCAAGGTCTTTTTCAGCTTCTTTAATAGGAACTTTATTCTTCAATACCGCCGATATTAGTTGATTTTGAGCTAAGCAAGTACGTAAGACTTCATTTGAAAGCTTCAAGGCCTAAAAGTGTTGCTAATAAAAATTTTATCGAAGAAAGTCCAAAATTTACCTTTTCCTCATTAACTGCTAAAACCGGGACAGTTGCTTTTATTGCTAATGCCAAAGGGCCCATAAGTTTTTCTCGTTCACTATCTTGTATTTCCCTTTTTGTTCGAAAGTCTCCACCATCACATGGAAAGTACCGTTCATATTTTGAATACCAAAACATCCATTGCTTCTTTTGCGGATCGTAGAAATGCTCAGAGTTTGGATCAAAATAAAATCCGGTAGATTTATCAAAATAATACCCAGATGAGTCATATTCAAATGTTTCTAATCTAGGGGCCTTATAATCATGTGTTTCTTCATATTTAAGCAAGTTTTCTTCTTCTTTTCTAGATCTTGGGGCCAAACAATTTAAACAAATCGGTGATCGATCTTTAAAATGCGTTTGAATACTGGCATCTTTTAGGAAATGTCTTGTTGAGCTTTTAGTCTTTACAGTAATTTTGAGTTTCTCTGCTCCGGTGTAGCCTTTTCTTGGTTTTGATAGTTTGGCTTTCTTTGCAAGTATATCAGCCTCTTTCTTATCCAAAGCAGCTTCTTTTTTACGAATTTCTTGCATCTTCTTTTCAAGTTCTCTTTTCTTTCTTTCTGCCATTCTTTTTCTTATGTCCTCTTTCATTTGATCAATCCCAGATTTTCGCCACGGATCTTGATCACCAACTGAAGAACCTCTTATAGTATCTAAAAATATTCTTTTAGTAATTTTAATTTTTTTATTCATGGCGGTCCAAAATGAATTTCGACCCTTTTTCAAAATGAAAAAGGGTATTGGACGAAATTTTAATAGATATTCAACGAAATTAACGCTATTCAATTCATCTCATTGAGACGATTAAAACGAAGTATTGTCATTCTTGCTATATAATACCCCTGGCCGAGTGGTTAGTGTGACAGGATTTAACTTATAGATCGAGGGTTCAATCCTGAACCGAAATTAAAATCTTCTGATTGGCATGAAATTTTTTGCATATGCATATTTTTGGCCGTAGATCATTTTCCTATTATTATTTTTTTATACAGGCGGTATAATATGTATGGCGCTGGTTCAATTCCCGCCGTCGACCATAAGTTTTGGCCTGTTCTAGTGCTCCAAATCATCTAATTTTTACCCCCTAGGGGGTAATTTTAGGCGCTGAACATGATGGTAATGTTATTTAGGGATAAAAATTAGAGCACTAGAAAAAGCAAAAACTTATATTCGACGGCGGAGATTGAGCCAAAGCCATACATATTATACCGCCTATGTATGTAAAAATAATAACAGGAAAATGATCTACGACCAAAAATATGCATATGCAAAAAATTTTATGCCAATAAGAAAACTTTAATTTCAGGCCGGGATCGAACCCTCGATCTATAAGTTAAATCCTATCACACTAACCACTCGGTCATTAAATTCTATAGCCGCGTGTACAATATGTTCTAATTTTACTCGATTCGATGAGCTGAATCGAATGGCTTTAACCGTTTTAAAAATTTCGCCCAATACCCCTTTTTTCATCTGGTCCACCGTGCATTACCTCTTTCTAACGATTCCTTCCTTGATCTTTTTCCCAAACTTCCTTCATGGTCGTTTGAAATTTCATCATTCTTTACCTTCTTCATATTTTCTTGTACGAATATAACATCCAATGGGACTTTTGAATAAGAAATATTAACCACCTGGCCATTTATGTAAGGAGCCACTCTGTCAAAAAGTTCCATGGTATAAACTGCATCTTCAAAATTTTTCATTTCGATTAAACAAAATCGTTTTGAGTCTGCTAAATGAATGCATTCAGCCATAGGGGCTCTGTATTGATCCAAAAATAAAGATATATCTCTGCGTTCAATGTCTTCTGGGATGCCTTGGACTAATAAAGTTTGGCATGGAGAAGATCCAGCTAACCCATACCCTTTTGCCTCTAAATCATCAGAAAATTCTTTTGTAATACCACATTTAAAACAAGATAATCGAGCCTTATTGTTTGCGGTTGTACATTTGATGCATATCCAGTCGACAATGTAGGATAAATGTTTCTTTTCATAATTTTTCTCTTGAGATGCAATTGAATTAGAAGAGGAGGGGAATAAAAATCCAGAATTTTGATTTGGTGTAAACGGCAAGATGCCTGAAGTGTCAAACTCCATATTTGAAACAAAGCCATCAACAAATTTGATCGCACCCTAAAAAAATTTTCTTTTAGGCAATGCTCATGAAAGGGTAAAGTGGAACACTGGCCCTGTTCCTAATTTGAACCGTACGGATCCGTACTAATCACTGTCAACCGTACGGATCCGTACTGACCAGTCCTCGCCCTCAGAAGATGATTTTTTAGAACAGAATCCAATGTAGCTCTCTTGAACCTGAATCAGGAAAAATAGGCGTATTGAAGCGAAAATCGTCTGAATCAGAGACATGTAGATTTTTTTCCAGTTCAAAAATTCTGGCAATCTATTCCTCGCATAAAATTAACCAGAAAACTTTCATCAAACGATCAAAAAGCATGGGAAATCTGTTCGATATATGGAGGAAGAGGGAGATTTAGCCCACCCCATAGGCATTACAAAACATACTTGATTAACATTAAACCAGCTTTGAGCCACAATAGCATTAGGAAACGTCACATATCCATGAAACACAGGAAAACCTGTTTCAATTTGCTTTTCCAATCGAATATTTTCAGCATAAAATCCTTGTTGAGTTATAAATAGTTTAAGAGCAACTTCATCAACGTAGCAAGGTAAGTTTTTAACTATTACGATAGGCGAAATAATCGGTGTATTGACAGCATCTTCATACGAATTCATTTTTTTAATACCAGAATCCTTAGAGTGTCTATATTCACGAGGCGAAACGTTTCTTTCACTACTTAAAGTCTAAAAAGAAAAGCGTTAAAAAAAATATCATATAAAATTTACCTTTCTTTGAGAGGATGAAGATTGTCTGGATGAATGTCGTGCCGTATGTATTTCATGATTAAATTGTTCATCATCATAAAAGTAACGCTTTGTTGGAATATCTCGTTCTCTATGTGTAGGTTCCCTATCTTTTGACTTATATCTATTTTTAGAATTGTATGAAGTTTCTGCTCTTGAATAAGGTTCTCTACGAGTTTCATAATCTTTATATCGATAATTCCGATCCATTTTCATTCAAATTTCTTTTTTCACTAATAAAAATTATTCCAACGGACTTTTAATTTGACTCTTTCTTTTAATTTTTCAATATCTAAAGCTTATCGTTTAAAGACAATCGTCTTAATGCATATAAATATTTAATTTTAGAAAGTTCTTTCGTTATTTTTTATAGAAATTGCATTCTAACTAAAAAAAACTCTATTTTTTTGAGTCTCGAACATACATGGGCAACGGGGGGGGGGAGGTGCGACCCTCCCCCCGATCGATTCACTCAAAAAGCCGAAAATTGAGGGGAATCACCTAAATTTTCAGGCGAATGGTATAATTTTTGAGGCGATCGGAATCATAGGTCGGCAAGGAGGGAGTCTCTCCCTAACCCACTGGACCCAAAATTGAGGGGGGATCACCGCATGGACCCGCCGAACATATGAGGTGGCCCATAAAAATTGGGTGTCAGAAGACTACTAAAAAATTTTTTTATTAAAATCTTAGCCGAATTTAATGAGGTGATGAGTGGACTACCTCATCGGGGGTCCCCTCCCCCACCTTCCCGACCTATGATCGCCTCATCAAAGTGCCAAACTCCCCCCCCCCTACGTGCTCATGTATGGTCTCGAACACTTGAACTTGAAAAAGCCTAAGTCCCTACGAGGTCCCTAAAAGTTTTCATGATGAAAATCGCTTAAATCAGTGTCAGAGAAATTTTTTCATGCATCGAAAATGCGCGCAATCGATTCCTTGTCTAGAAAAACTCCTAGACGATCGATTTTCTGGCGAAAATTCGAATTTTAGTTCATTTTTGCTTTAACACACCCATCCCTTTTCTGAATCAGGGTCAGGAAATTGTTTTTGTCGTTTGAAGCAAGCTCAGAAAAAATAACGAGACCTATGTTGAGGTTCCTTTGTGAGCATCTTTTAATTTTTATATGACGCTCACGTAAGAAATGCATTTTTTAAAGATAATTTAAAAATTATTTACAATACTTGTATGCATATTGAATAGGGGGTCGTAATTACGATCCCCTGCGCCACGAGGGCCCCCGAAAAATGGGGGGGGGGGAGCGCCGAAAGGCAAAAATTTCCTTTAGACCCCTGCGCCGCGCGAGGAGGCTTACGACCCCCTATTCATCTATGCTTGTATGTTAGTGTTGAAAAAACAAAAAAGCTTTATTCCATTAATATACAAATAACATGCAAGAAAAAAGATAATTTAAAAAAATCAATTAAAAACTAAAACTTTTTCGACAAAAAAAATACCAGTATAACATGCCTGTGATAAATGAAGAATCGATAAGAATTGTTTAAACAATTTAAACTATAAAAATCAATATTTTACTAATAAGATTTCTAAATATTAGATGGTGCAATAGTCGAAAACACAACCGATCTCATACCACGTGAATGTATTTTTTCACGGATCACAACATTTAATTTCCAACCATCAGATCTTTCAATTATAAATGTGTCACCAAGTTTCATCGACCTAAATTGCCAATTCTTCCAAACTTCTTCAGAAATATCAATATCGATTTGTTTAAAACATGCCAAAGGGATAGGTACATGAAAAAATTTCTAAATTTTAAAACTAAATTGGGTAATATGGCTGCTAACGCAATTTTTCTAAACTCGTCTCCAATCGACTTGTTTCGAAAAGATATAACCAAAAAATGCGAAACAAATTTTCGGTCAAACTTTTTAAGGCTTTTTTGAAAAAAAAATTATATCTCGTGCACGGCGGACTACTCTGTCAAATGCAGACTAGTCCGTATCCTACTACATTAAGATATAATGTGTGCCTGTGTGTGTCCAGACGATCTCAGGAACGTTTGATTTAAACCCAGAACGCTAAAACAAAAGTTGTAGGAGACGACGAGAGACGATTGACACCAAATTGGAAAAAAAATTTTTGTCGATTTTTTGGTGAAAAATGAAAAATCATATGATGTTTTGGGGGAGGGAAGGGGTTAACTCAAAAATAACCAATTATCACCAGGGAGGGGTTTTTTAATTTTTTTTAATCACATAACTTTCTGGATGATCTTTAACTCTTCAAAACAAGTTGATTGGAGACGGTTTTGGACAAATTGCGTTAGCAGCCATATTAGCTATATACTCCATTAAATTTTTTAGCTCATAAAAATTACTTATGCCAAAACTTACTTCGGTAAATTTTAATAAAAAATTTTTATATGGCACAGCATAAATTGATGGCATATAAATCGTATTACATACACCAAATATTGCATTTTCTTGAAATATAAAATTAACAAGTTGATCAATATTCACTAAGTCTGGATCTATAGCCATACAACATCTAATTGTTAAATCTTGGGTTATTGGGATGGGTATTTCCAATGGATTTCGTAAAAATAAATTCATTAAGTTTTGCTCCATCAAATTAATATGCATCTTTTCTAATGGAATGACTATTCTTGTAAAAAATTCTTTAATTGTATTTAGAAAATCGAAATAATTGTCCAAAGTAACTTCTAGCGATTGAACATGAATAGGACGGCGGGATATTTCAACAACACTTGATAAAAATTCAAAAGATGGACGATCTAACCATAATTCAAGTTGAATAAAAAATCTTGGTACTTGAAAATATTTGTTTAATGCTTCTCTGTAAGATAAAGTCGGACGATCTTCTAGATTTATCCATTTATTTTCTGGGTACAATTTGAAAAATGCAACTGTTAAAAGATTTGTATGTGGATGGAAATGAGATTTTAGTTGATATTTGAGTGGTGATAATGGTAGAACTTCTTCATTAGTTTCAATAATACCTTTCCATTTTTTACATATTATCCGAACTTCCATTAGCAACATTCCGTCAAGAAAATGGAAAACATCACACAATATATCTAGTGGAATATACAAATGGGGAATAATCATTTCAGCCATTTGTTTTTCTCTCTTGCTATAAAAATTTCAAGTTACATTTGAATAAAAGATGGCAAATCTGAGAGTGCCCAGAAAGATGATTTTTAGAAAAGAATCCCAAATAGCTCCATATATAGGGGGAGGGGTATTTAAAGGACCAGTCCAGTAATTTACAACTATATGAAAGAATTATATATTCGGAAAGATCATGGAAAATGAAGCATTTTTTGTTTTTACGGTATGTTCTGAATCGTTATAGTTTTCGAGATAATTGCGTTTGAAATTTTGAATTTGTTACAAGCTCTTCGTTGTAATACACAAACTAAAAAAAAGTTTGTGCATTACAACGAAGAGCTTGTATACAAATTCAAATTTCAAACGCAATTATCTCGAAAACTACAACGATTCTAACATGCCGTAAAAACAAAAAATGCTCCATTTTTCATGATTTTTCCGAATATATCATTTTTTCATATGGTTGTAAATTACTGGACTGGTCCTTTAAGCACACCCTGTATAGAGTACCGGGAGCCGAACGCTCCGCGATTTCTTCGAGCGGTACTCCCAAGCGAGGATCACTGTTGGTATATACTCATGAGTATAAATGACAATAATATTTATACTCATGGGTATAACCGATTTTTTACATTAAGGGTAAAAAGTGAAACATTTTGTTGTCTCCGATTTTGGTGCCAATCGTCTTCTCTCATCGTTCCCTACAACTTTTGTTCCAACGCTGAAGGTTTAAATCAAACGCTCCCGAAATCGTCCGACAGGATGATAGACAAACATTACACGTTTAATGTAACTTTTTAAAATACTCTTGAATAAAACAACACAATAATACAAAATTTTTATGCAAATACATTTTATTAAACAAAATATAAGCTGATTTAAAAATAAAAAAGAAATATAAAATATTCAGAATATTTCTTCCATTTCTTTTTTAATTTCCGGCATGACAAAATCTGAAATTTCTTCATTTGCAGTAGAATATTCGTTTGAGGCCTGTTCGTTTGAGGTAGAACTTAATTCTTGTTGTGTACATGAAGTTTGTAAAATTTTTGCAAGTGATGGATCTTTGATATCGTCAGTTTCCATTTCTTCTGGAGGCTCCCTAAAAATCATATTATATAAAACTTTAAAAATTAAGAGTTGTATACATTTTTACAATAGAAAACATATCGTTATCATTCCCAAACATTCTAGTAGACAGTAGCTCTTCATCAACTTGCATTTGCTTAGATGGTGTTTCATCAACTTCTTCAGCAAAATTCTTTCGATAGGCTTTTGGCAATGATTGCTGATGTTGTTCTGTCTCAACATGTCGTTTAATCATATCAAATGCTCTATATCCAAGAGGACGATTAATATCGCAAAATAAGCAGTAGAAAAAGTTGGGACGATATTCCGATGCCTAAAATTGTAAATATTAAACTTTCAACAAAGATTTACCGTGATTCCTGGAAACATTTTGGAGTATTCCTTTTTAAAGGTTTGATGATGTTCATGTTGTGGAAGTTGTTGACTGGAATAATTCATTGGCAATTTTACACGCAATCTTCTAGCGTTGTCTATATGAGACATTGTTAAAACATGTCGTTGAATTGAACCTCCATGAGTGCTTAGCAAAAGATCCGTTTGACATATAGTACAGTAAAAGTAAGAATCTCCGCGAATAGATGGCTAAAAAAAGGTTAAAGCAAAAATTCTATAAGTGCTCGAGCATATGTTAACTCTAAATACAACTTGAATCATGTACAAGGTGATTTAAGGGAGGTATCTCACTTCATCCACCAAGAACACTTCACCCACTAGAAACTTCATCCATCATGGTCAGATTATCCACCATGGACACTTCACCCACCGGACAGTTCATCCACCTTTTCAAGACTATAATGAACTGTCCAGTAGGTGAAGTGTCTATGGTGGGTGAAGTATCTATGGGGAGCAAAGTGTCCAGTGGGTGAATGCGCGCAATCGATTTTTCGCCTAGAAATTACCCTAAAAAGTCGGTTTTTAGAAGAAAATCGGAAAATTTTTTGAAAAAAATCACGTAGGTGGCCCCCCCCCATGTAGACGAGCTCTGAACTGTTTAACACTACTACCAACTAGGTTCGAATTTTCGAGATATCGTCTCTTAAAAGTTCCCGACCACTTTGAATTTTTATAACAAACAACATATAACAAGAACAAAATAACAAAAATTATTTAAATATCGTCTTTTAACTTTGATACTTTATTTAATCGTTTCGGGAAGTCATCGACGATCTTGTTCGCTTCACTGTGATTTTTTTCATTCTGAGATTTCTTCTTGACGAAGAAGATTTTAAAAACGGCTATGGAGCTGTTGATTGAAAGCCTTAAATGAAGAAATCACAGTGAAGCGATTGAACAAAATTTTCGATGGCTTCCCGAAACGATTAAATAAATGTATCGAAAAAGCTAAGGCGGGTTTTATAGTTTTATCGTGTCGCGACACGACTGTGCATTTTTGTGTCGTACGACAGCGTTTATAGTTCGGTCGTACAACGCGTCGCGACACGACGGAAGTATAAATAACGCCTAAAAGAGGATATTTTGAATAATTTTTGTTGCTTTGTTATAAAAATTTAAAGTATCGGGAACTTTTAAATCACCTTGTATATTCACATCTTTTAACCTGTGCATGTGCTAATTCTCCCCCCCCCCTCCCAAGTTCTAGTCCCTATATCTAGTTTTTTTCCGATTTCGATGATTTGGGTGTCAATCGTCTTCTCTCATCGTCCTCTACAACTTTTGTTTTAGCAGTGGGAGTGTAAATCAAACGTTCCCGGGATCGCCCGACAGGCAGACAATCTCACAGACATTATACGTTTAATGTAGTAGGATTACCTGAATCCCTGGATAAATTGTCTCATATTCTGATTTGTATTTACCAATACCATTTGAACTGTTGCTATCTTCTTTTTTGACCTTTCCAGCAATTGGCTTTTTATTTCCATCTCTCCCAGACAAAATAGTCTTAAATTTAAATTTTTAATTGAATTTTCAATTTAAATTACCTCCAAGTCTAACGGCTGAATGTTTTGCGGAATAACTCTAATAGATTTAGAAGGCATGATTGAATGAAGTTTAGGAGATGAGGAATTTTCAACCTTAGGCACTATTATTGAAGATGGAATATTTGGATTCGTTTCGTCTTCAACTTTAAGGTCATTAACAGGGAATAACACTCCACTCTTTTTTACAAACTCAGTATTTTTCAAAACTTTAAATTTCATCATGTTGTTAATTGGATTAATTATGGCTTCTTCTTGATTTATCTTTGAAGATGTACCAGGTTTTTCTTGCATTACATACTAAAAATGATAATAAAAAAATATAACCTATATTTTCGGTTTTATTCGGACATGTCTGGAGTCATTTTCGGCTTTTTAACTTTAATATACACTTATTCGATGTCTTATATAGGCTTGAGGGTCGGCACAAGCTATCGTACCAAATCATCGTGCCATCGTAAAATTAACGTAAAAGTACGATGGAATCGCCGCAAGTTATTGTACGAATTTGATACGATGCCATCGTATTGCGTCGTACCATCGCACGACAGCTTGTGGCGATTTCATCGTACCTTTACGTTAATTTTACAATGGCACGATGATTTGGTACGATAGCTTGTGGGGCCGTCGTACTTTCGTACGATAGCTTGTGGCGACCCTGATAGGTGGGAAACAGTCGATCGGGGTAGTGGCGTAGAGAGAAGGGTTGGCTAGGAGGCACTTTCCAAAAAGGAAAATCTGAGATCCCTGGGCTCCGTCCGGCAATTTGTAAAAGTACGACTGCGCCGAACACGCCAAACGGGTCCCAATTAGGCCTAAGCCTAGGCTTAGGCCTAAGATTAGGCTTAGACCTAAGCCTAGGCTTAAGCATAGGCCTAAGCCTAATTGGGACCCGTTTGGCGTGTTCGGAGCCCCGTTCGGCGCAGTCGTACTTTTACAAATTACCCTCCGTCCCTGGTGGGAAACACGAATTTGAAGTGATTGTCGCACAAAAACGTTCTTGATCCAGACTTTTCGTCCAAAGAAAAACCTTCGCCCGGCCAAAACATAAAGGGGACCATTAGAAAAAATCTTAATTTTGATTTGGGAGGAGATCATGTGCCCCCCCCCCTCCCAGCTACGGCCACTGACATGAAACATTTTTTAACATATGTCCTCCATATGAACTCTTGTCTAAATCAATTTTAAATTTGAAAAATTACTTGATTATCTAAACTTGTTTTTAGCAATAAATCTGATGGTTGAAAAAGTTGTCCTTTATAAACCACAGCATCACTCTTTTTAAAAATTTTCTTAAGCATTAGAGATTCGGGTTCGAGTGCACGACGCTGTCGGAATATAACTTTCTTACTCATGCATTCATTATCGATTATTAATGTTTCCGCTTTTCTCTTGTTACTAACACCTCTCTTCGATTTTGATAAATCTCCGTCATGAACTGAAAATTAATCTAAATTCTTTTAGCTACGAATAAATTTACTTTTCATATGTTCTTTCAGCTCAAGTTGTGTAGCAAATTTTTCAAGACAAAATCTACAATAACTGGGGATCTAAAATAATAAGTAAAAAATATTTAATTCGTTCATAAAAAATTTACCGGTCCGGAACCAAAATGATGATCAGATAAGTGGCGATTGAGATTACTAGAATATTCACTTACATACGAACAAGCTATACATTTGTGTATCAATTTTCCAGATTGACTAAATTCTATATGAAAGCTGGGCTTAGTGTCAGAAGACATAGTGCTAAAATTAAAAAATAATAAAAAGTGTAAAATCAGGAAAAATAATAATGTTAAGAGTAAATTGACAAAAACGCCTATTTGATTTTCATAGATTTTTTAATATATTATTATCAAGTTAGTCGTGTTGATATTCAGACGAAATAAAAGCATAATAAAAAAGAGAACGCCAAAAAAAAGATATTGATTTTTCGCTTTAATGCCTAACTTCATTTAATAGCACAAAGAATATCATCGCACAAAAAACTGATAAATATCGATTTGCAACAAAAAACTAATATGGTTTGAGAGAAAAATATTGGTTGATCCAAAAGTTCGTTTATTCGAGACTTTTCTCCAAAGAAAAATCTCTATTAAAGGGGGTAACAGGTTCTCCGAAAAATTTTTGTAAAAAAATACATTCCTAGGAGTAATTTTATGCGAGAAATCGATTCCGCGCATTCCCGAGGCATGAAAATGCTTCCTTGACCCTGATTCAGGGAATGGGGTGGGTGTATTGAAGCGAAAATCAAACATTTTCGGATTTTTATGAGAAAACCGTCGATTCTTAGGTTTTTCTAGACAGAGAATCGATTGTGCGCACTCTCGAACCGTGAAAGCGCTTCCTTGACCATGTTTCAGGGACTGTAAATGCTTTCTTTAGCGATTTTATTCAAGAATCGACGGTTTTATCATAAAAATCCGAAAATATTTTCGCTTCAATACACCAATTTCTTCCCTGAATCAGGATCAATGAAGCGTTTTCATGCTTCGAGAATGTGTGCAATCGATTCCCCGCCTAGAAAAAACCTAAGAATCGACTGTTTTCTCATAAAATCCGAAAATGTTTAATTTTCGCTTCAATACACCTATCCCTTTCCCTGAATCAGAGTCAAGGAAGCGTTTTCATACTTCGGGAATGCGTGGAATCGATTTTTCGCATAAAATTACCCCTATGAATGTATTTTTTACAAAAAACTTTCAAACAAAATTTTTTCGGAGAATCGGCTTCGATTGTTACCCCTTTAACAAATAGATTTTGCAAAAAAGGCCGGCTTTCGGCTGGCCAAAAATAAGGGACCATTGTCCTGGTTCAGAAACAACCAGAGAGGCTGTGGGATCCAAAGTGGTCGCTTCTAAACCGAGTCATTATGTTTATGAGGCTTCCCGAAAAACAGGGTATGTCACTACGCCATTGGTCCCATCCCCAATCATAGGTGGACAAGCAGTGGTGGAGAGTGGTATGGTTCTGGGTTGGGTTACAAAAATTGTGGTGTCCTTTTTTGGTCGGAGCGATATGAAAACAGAAGTTTTTTAAATTAAAGTCCCTAGTTCATAGAACGACGCTCCTTCGGCGCTCAAATAGCGCCTCCAGAGCCGTTCTCCTTCTCTTCTCTCATTTTTCTTTTTTCCCTTCTCCACTTATCCTTCCCCTTATACTTTCTTTCGTCTCCTTTCCCCTTCTCGCTTTCTCTATTCACCTTTCGTTCCGAGCGATTGCCTGCGGCGCTCGGCCTTCAGCCGCGAAAAATTTTTTGTCCCTAGATATTTATCGAAAAATCGATTTTTGACCCCTTGATTTTTCTCGGGAAAGTGATGTTCCACAAAGTTGTTCCGCATAAAATGTCACGTTGAAATGACCCCTTGCGGTCGATATTTGACTTCAAGAAAAAAGTTTTATGCGAATTTCATGAAAAGTATGGTTTTTTAACAAAAAAACGATTTTTGACCCAAAAATGATTTTACCCGAGAAATGATGTTCTACAAAGTTGTTCCCCATAAATTTCATGTCGATTAAAAAACAGAAAAATTTTTGGGCGAAAAAGAAGTTATCCCGCACACGGTGGCTCACATTTCTCCTCTAAAGAGTATAATATAAGAAAAAACCTACGCTCCGAATATATTTTTTTGTTGAGAAATGGCTGTTTTTGAGCTAAAATACTCAGAAATTCACAATTTATGGTTAAAAAATCAAACGGCCGCTCCGATACTGATTGGTTTAATCTTTTGCCCTTTTTCCCGATTGGTTTGAGGGAAACTTCCCTCTTCCTCTCTCTTTTTTGGTTAAATATACCTTTAAAATAAGATTTCTCCTAAAATAAGCATATCCTTTTTCTCGCTACTGTATATGGCTTCATACTTCAATAAGTGTTCTCTATTCACCTGTGCTTCCACCCCCTCCCCGATGATTTTTGATCGAGTCAGTTTTTTTCAATAAATTTTAATTTTTCTTATTTTAAAGAAACTTTTTTACAAAATTTTGTTAAAAAATTGATTTTCCCATGAAAAATTTTATTGATAAAATCGCCCTCTGACATGAAATCTTATACTCTCTTGATAAGCATTTGTGTATGGTCCGTTTCACGAGAAGAGTTACACAAAGTTATCGCACTATAGCCCAGTTGATAGTGAAGACGACCGTCTGATCTGGCAAGTTAAGCAACGTTAAGCCCGTAAGTTCGATCCCCACTAGAACAAAATTTCTAATTTTCAAATTTTTTGGTTATTTTCAAGGAGCACAAATTTTAAAAATATTTTGAAAATCAAAACTTTCGACATAAATTCACTAGAAATTATGCAAATTTCGACCATTTTTAATAAACTTTGAATTAAATTTTCTCAAAAACGAAGAATATGTTTTTTATGAAATTTGGGGTACTACCGTTTTTCGATGCGCTCTATCAATTGTCGCGAAATTTTTCAAAAATTCCTTAAGAAATTCAAATTCAGATTTTTGTTTCGATACTCAGACTCGTTCAAAATGTTTGAAATATTTGCATACTGTGTCCTATTGGTCAACTAATAACATGTAAAAGACCGCATGTGAAAATCTTTTAAATTCGCTGAGATATTCAATTTTCTTTGATGGTAGGTTGTGTTGAATGACCCTGTACATTATTTTTGTTATTTGATTAAAGTGGATTTTATTTTATTTTATACTAACAACACAAATTACTCTTAAACAATAAAAAAGAATTTTCAATACTTACAACAGATATTCAAAATTAAATAAGTTAACACGAGATCTTAAACACGAAAAATCTTTGAGCATTTTTAAAAAAGTTTAAAAACTGATCGAAATTTGGTTATAAGGATTATAAAGAGGTTCTTCCAACACCATTTACGCCATTTGCTGCCACAGTAGTAGTTGTTGTATGATGACCATTTTGTTCTTCTGTTAAAAAGAAAAATTTATTGACAAACGTCATACGGTATTGTGGTAGTACCGTAACGGTTAGCAATGGGTTGACTATCTAAAATTTATTAATTTATACTATTCTTTAAACACGAATAATTTATATAAAGTCTTCGAACAACAGGGTGCCCTCTCCAAAAAATGGCAACTTTTGTGATTTTGGGCGATTTTTAAAAAATTTTTAATTTTCACAAAAATAACCCTACAGGAGTTTTTCTATGCGAGGAATCGATTGCGCGCTTTACCGAACCCTGAAAACGCGTTTCTGACCTTGAATCCGGGAAAAGATGTTTTTATTGAAGCGAAAATTTTTCAAGTTTTTTAACTTCCAATACATTGTCAGGAAGCGTTTTCAAGGCCTGGCAATGCCCGCAATCAATTCCTCGCATAGAAAAAACCCCTATAGGGTTATTTTGTGAAAATAAAAAAACTTGAAAATTTTTTTAGGCACTCTGTATATAGAAAATTTTTTAAGACTCCATTTTTAGTCTGATAATAACTTACAGAGTTTAAGTAAATCATATACATCATAACCCAAAAGATTAAGATAGTAAGGCAATCTTTTTGACTCGAATGGTTTGCTATCAACCTATGTATGCTAGTCAATCTGTAGGGCAATAAAGTGATTGCCGTAAATACCGTCATCATAAAAATCAAGTAAAAAGTTCTCATTCTCGATCTAATCATTGTATTGGAATTGGATCTTCCTGGTGTTGTAGGGTGACACAAAGCTTGTTCTAAAATGAAAAAATAAATTTCGATTATAAAGTTTTTTAGTTGTTGTGGTGTGCAGAATAAGTATATGCCAAGGTAAAAATTAGGGGATTGTCATTTGTGACTACCATAGTGTAGTGGTTCGAAGCACTGCCAAGGAGTATGGTATCACCGACACTAGCGAGAGTTCGGTTACTTCTTGCGTGCAAAAGATTTTGCAGAAACTAGTGATCAACAATAGCTTACCTTCTGCTAATTGCTTCCTATGAGTAGATACTATTTTCATTATATAAATGGATACAATTAATGATGTAAGCGTAGGCATTATGCTAACTAAGCATACGAAAGCAATATAAATATGAACCATTTTGTCGAATATAACCAATGTTCGACAATCATCCGGAATTGGGCAATTGAAAGAGTCTGTTATCCATGCAAAAGCTACGAATAAGCTGCTAAATAGCCATAGTGTACAAGCAATAAATATGGAAAGAGTCCTTGTAAAGAAGCACGAATATCTAAAATGAAATATGTGAAATAAAATTTTTTAAATGTATAAAATTTAAGATCAGTGAAGTAATTTACAGTCATATGAAAAAATGATATATTCGAAGAACCATGAAAAATGGAGCATTTTTTGTTTTTATAGCATGCTCTGAATCGTTGTAGTTTTCTAGATAATTGCGTTTGAATTTGTTACAAGCTCTTCGTTGTAATACACAAGCTTTTTTGAATTTTTTGCGGAAAAATCGATTTTTGCATCAATCTTTTAAATTCCCATAAAATGAACATTGTAGCAACTTTTTATAGCTAAATGAGACAAACAAAATGACACCAAAATTATCCAATTTGAACATAGTTTTGGGTTATTGAAACGAAAACATGAATCAGAATTTTCGTTTCAATAATCCAAAACAATGTTCAAATTGAATAATTTTGGTGTCATTTTGTTCGTCTCATTTAGCTATAAACAATTGCTACAATGTTCAATTATGAAAATTTAAAAAATTGATGCAAAAATCGATTTTTTTCGCAAAAGTTTGTGTATTACAACGAAGAGCTTGTAACAAATTCATATTTTTAAATGCATTTATCTCGATGGGGAAAACGATTCAGATGATGCCGTAAAAACAAAAAATGCCCCATTTTTCATGATCTTTTCGAATATATCATTTTTCATATGATTGGAAATTCAAATCATTTTTCAGTCTAGCCAAGCACTGAAACCCATAACGATAAAAATCTCCTGAAGCCTTTTATTTCATAGTATCAAAAATAGAGAGCACTTATTGAAGTATGAAGCCATATACAGTAGCGAGAAAAGGATACGCTTATTTTAGGAGAAACCTTATTTTGAAGAGAGAGAGAGCACTTATTGAAGTATGAAGCCATATACAGTAGCAAGAAAAGGGTACGCTTATTCTAGGAGAAATTATTTTAAAGGTATATTTAACCAAAAACGTTGTTTCAGAAGCTATTAAAAGAAATACCCTATTTCAGAATAGGGTATTTCTTTTGCTTACTACTGTATATGTACTTCGCCTACTCCATTACTTCCTGAACTTTGATGTGTTTTTATCGAATAATTTTTATTTTAAGTCAAAATAGCATACCTTAAAGGAAATCGAAAATAAATAAGTTTGTCCAAATTTAAAAACACCAAGGATAAACTTGAAACAATTAATCCTATCCATGTGAGCATATGAATAGTTATGTTCATAAATTTAGGAAACAATGCATGTGTTGCAGTATGATCTCTAATTCTATCAACAAATTCGGCTGGGTAACAAATTCCTAAAAATTGTATATTATTGTTGAATCGTATATGCATATCTTTTTATATAAAACTTGTAATATTTGTGCGTGCGTGCATTCAGACTAACTTTTGAAGGTGCGATCCAAACTACCACTACTTTATACCATGTTGTAGGAAACAATGAGGGAAGACAATTGACACCAAAAATCATCGAAATCGGAGAAAAAAATTTTTCATTTTTTGTGAAAAAAATCAGATATATTTGTGGATATAAACTACTAAATTTTATACTCTATGGTATAGAAGCGCTCGGTAGTACCATTCGGGAGCGTCGCTCAGAAGCTCCACTTGAGAGTGAAACGCCGCTCGGAAGCGAAGCCGAGCCAGAGCTCGGTTTCCATTTTATAACTTAAAAAATAAAATATTTGTACCTGTTAAAATAAAATCAGCCATAGTCATGCTTAACAAGAAAACATGCATACATTTGTCACTAGTTCTTCTTCTTATATGTTTTATAGCATAAAACATAATATAAATTTGGAGCATTGCTGAAAAGACCGTACATATAAGTAAAGTAATGTCAGCAATAAAAGTAAAATTCCTAAGAGCATATAGTGAAACAATCTATAAAAAAAGTATTTCTAAATTAATCAAATTAATCATACATGTGAGTTAGCACATTGTTCACCGCTTTCTTCAAGTGCGCCTTCTTCTATTATTTCGGTATGGTTTGAATACATCTAAATTAAACATAAGAAATAAACTTTATATGCGTCTACAGATGTTCCAAAATTATGGCGACTTTTTTAACTCTTAAAAAAGTCATAAGTTTTGAACACCCTGTAAAATCACGTTAAACATAATGAAATATTTACACATGCAACACAAGACCTCGTTTTAAAGGACAAGTCCGGTAGGAAAAATGTTGTCATTTTTGTGTATATTCAGAAAGTTCAAGAAAAATGGAGCATTTTTTGGTTTTTTTACGGTAAATTCTGAAGCGTTGTAGTTTTTGAGATAATTGCGTATGAAGTTGGCGATTTTTGAAATATTGTGTATTACAACGAAAACTTGCACCTGGGTAGTGACGATTGTTTTTTCTTGAACCAATAAAATCTGTATATTGAGAGGAAAATGATTCAAAATCCTTGAACAAAAAAATAAAAACAGCATTTTTTATAACTCGACTAGACGAATAAAATGACACCAAAATTATTCAATTTGAAAATTGTTTCTGGTTATTGAAACGAAAATAATTGAATTTTTTGGAAAGTTTTCGCTTCAATAACCTAACATTCACCCCATTAATTTTTTATTTTTTAAATATTAAATCCCACTTTACTGAGTAAGACAGTTTTAAGACTTTTTGATCACGGGGTTTTTAATCATAAGACGTGGAAAACGAGCTACGCCTTTTCTCATTATACAATGACACCATCAAGCAACGAGCTATATATAAAAGGATAGATATTTCCGGCTAAAGTGTCTTTTGTTTCACAAGAATTGCAATGGAATGACTTTTTCAGAGAAAATTAAAATATAAAAAATTTTTCTTGCAAAGTAATTTAATTAAAACAAGAAAGAGTTAAATAAATTTCTTGTTTTTACGGCATGTTCTGAATCGTTATCGTTGCCGAGGTAATCGCGTTTGAAGTTGGAATCTGTGTATTACAACGAAAACATGAGCGCAGTGAAAATTTGTCCCTGAGTCAATAAAAGTTGTGTATTGAAGCAAAAATTCCATTTCTTTTAAATTTTCGCTCCAATACACAACTTTTATTCATTCAGCGACGGATTTTCACTGCGTTCATGTTTTCGTTGTAATACACAGATTTCAAAAATTGTCAACTTCAAACGCAATTATCTCGGCAATGATAGCGATTCAGAATATGCCGTAAAAATAAAAAATGCTCCATTTTTCATGAACTTCCCAAATATATAAAATTTTCATAGTGTTTTTCCGAGTGAACTGGTCCTTTAATTTTTGGTTAGTTAAATATTATTGACCCTTTAGATGAATCCTTGCCTTAGTTAGCGTAAACTTGAACCTAGGATTCATCTAAAGGGTACCCAGTGCCATACCCAAGATTTTTTCATGGGGGTAGGGGTGCAAGATTTTGGTCAAAAACATAAGAGGGACCCTTTGGATTTTTTTAAGCTTTTTTTAGTCCGGGAGTAGGAGTACCTCATGTATCCTTCTTCGGCACGGCACTGTGAGTACCCTTATTCAAACATAAAACATATGAAAAAAATACTCATGAACAAAATCCTCGCAGGAAATCCTCATAATTGTGCAAAGGCATTAACGCCTCTACTGCTCGGGTGTTTTTCGACATAAATTTTCAGGGATCCTGCACAGAGTGCGAAAAAGTAGGTGGCATCACCTACCACCCAACCGGGTGGTACCACTCACTACCATGGGTGGTACCATCGGACGGAGATATACATGAAAAAAATACTCATGAACAAAATCCTCGCAGGAGGTACCACCCAGGGTAGTGGGTGGTACTACCTACAAACCCCTGGGTGGGAAGGGGGATGATGGGTGATATCGTCCAATGGGTAGGTGGGTGATATCACCTTTCGCCTCCCGATCCTGTACAAGAAAAAACGCTTCGGATGTCTATGTCAGAGACTCTGAGCATCTTAATTTGTGGCATAGACTAATTCCATTTTTAGAGACAGTTTNCCCGATCCTGTACAAGAAAAAACGCTTCGGATGTCTATGTCAGAGACTCTGAGCATCTTAATTTGTGGCATAGACTAATTCCATTTTTAGAGACAGTTTGTAAACGTGTATGAGGAATTGTTCGGGGTAAACTAAGCTATCGTTTAAGAAATTATAAAGTGACATCTAGATAAGATTTAATTATGAATAGCGGAAATTAACTCTTTTCTTGAAATAAAAGAGAATGTGAGAAGCTTAAGAGAGAAGGATCTGATCACATGAGAAGAAGAAATCGCTTAGCGAAACACAAATCTTTGGATATGATTATATGAGCTTGTTTATCGTTCCCCTCCGAGTCTACATGTAGAAAACTTCTAAGAGATGCTGCTAAGCAACGCGTTTCTTTTAATAGCAAAAGAAGATTAAGGTAAAGTGAAGGAATGTAGGCTTCTTAAAAGGATTCCTGAAAAAGTATGCTCCATTAAAAATTTCACAACTTTGTTATGTTAAAGTCTTTAAAGCTAATCAAAAGCTAATTGATTTTTTAAATGTTGCCCTAACAACGTCAAAAGTTGTTACAAAAAAGTCCCTCATACAAATGGATATAGAGTTAGTGCAATAAAACTTTCCATTTAAGTTTAATACGGTACACGTCATATCAATAAGGCACCCCTTAATTTTGCTTGTTTGGGGTTCAAATGAAACAAATCTGACTCGCCATTATTTTTTCTGAAAGAGATGTCCAAAAACAATATTTAGGAGGCAATTTCAAAAATTTACATATTCCATTAAAAAATTATAGGGCAAAAACTGAAAAATCAACACGTCACATTAATAAGGCACCCCTCCCAGAATTTTATAGTCAGTTTTTGATGCGATCTTTTGACAGGATATAGTTTTTGAATGTCCTGAGTACGATAAAAATAAAAATGAAGGTCTCCGAGTGCATTTAGGGGGGGCAGACACTCTCAACCCACAGACCACTCAACCCGAACAACTCAACCCACGGACAACTAACCTAGGACAACTCAACCCACGGACAGTTCAACCCATACAACTCAAACAAAAATCTATAGGACTTTTCTTAGCCGTAGGCTTAGGCCTTAGATTAGGCCTTAGGCTTAGGCCTAGGACTTAGGCCCAAACAACTCAATCCACTCTTTGGATTGAGTTGTTCGTGGGTTGAGTGGCCCTGGAACCCATTTAGGGCCATTTCTGAAATCGCCTATTTGAACTGAAATAGGGGTTTTTGAGCTTCCAAGTTCCATAACTTTCACTAAATACTTATTTTTGGAAAAATTCTTTTAGAGGAATAAAATACAATCTCGTAGCAATCGTTTTCGTGGACGATCAGCAAAATCGGTGGTATTTTGGCAGAGATATGTTTCTTTCAATTTTGGAACGTGTTTTTCCATATCAATCTAACGTAAAACATGTTCCAAAAAAACACGTCACTCTATAACTTTGCGAAAATAAAGATTGCAAAAAAGTTTGAATAACAAACAAAAAGTGTCTAGTTTTAAATTTTCACTTAAATATTCATATTATTAGCGTTAAAAACAACCTGGAAATAGGCTGAATATTTTATTTAAATGCGGCAAGTGCAACATATGACTACATATCAAACAAATCGGAATTGTTTGTTGAAATGAAATATTAAAGAAATTTATAAATAGATTTTATATATTGTTTTATATTTTATAATTTCAGTAAAATGTAATTTTTCAAAAAAATTTTATTCTCANAATGAAATATTAAAGAAATTTATAAATAGATTTTATATATTGTTTTATATTTTATAATTTCAGTAAAATGTAATTTTTCAAAAAAATTTTATTCTCATGACTAAATTAAAAGCCTATGTTTATTGTATATTAAAAACAATAAGTGAAAAAACGACCTTATGTTTTTATACGATTATATAAAACATCCGTAATCTATAAAACACTTGAAATAATTTTCAGGATATACCAAACGGTCGCATAAAATTTATAATTAAAAAAATTTCAACAAATTTTTAAATTTGGAGCCATTTTTGAAATTCGTATATTTTAGCCCCTAGATATTTATCGAAAAATCGATTTTATACTTCTTAGATGATTTTGCCCTGGAACGAATACGATACGAATACTGATACTTTTGAAAAAAATTTTTTTACAGTTTTGTAGATAAACCTTCGACGAACATTTTAGGCACAAAACAAAAAATTGCATTTTTATGGGTTAAAAAGTTGTCCGATTAGTATTCGGAAGAAAACTTGCAAATGTTCTTTCGAATACTAATTGGACAACTTTTTAGCCCATAAAAAATCCATGTGTGTTTTTTGTTTTATGCTTAAAATTTTCGTCCAAGGTTTATCTACAAAACTGTAAAATTTTTTTTCAAATGTATCAGTATTCGATTCCAAAATTCGATTCCAACACTGCACACTTTTGTCGTGTATTGACCCGAATACTTGAAAAAAGTTTATCAACATAAAAATCCTTCAATTTAGTTCAAAACACATAACTTATTGACCAATTTTTTTCCCGGAATTTTGTGCTATACAAGATAGGATACTTTTTAAAAAGAATCTATTTCCATGTCTCTCGTCCTTTAAGTCTTAAAAATACGTTAACTTATTAAAAGAAATGGATAGAAACTACAAGACTTTTAATTAACTCTACTGCTTTCAACTTGACTACGACAAGGTGATTATAGTCTGAATAAATTAGAATAGATAATTTTTATTGCCAATTTACATAAATAGAATTCTATCATTCTCTCTTCCCTGAAGAATAAAACTATCAAAGCATCAAAAATCCTCTTCATGCGACATATCTATTTTACAGGGTGTTCCAAAAAATCGGATTTTTGCGATTTTTCAAAAATTTTCAAGTTTTTAAATTTTCACCAAAATAACCTTCCTGGGGCTTTTCTATGTGAGGAATCGATTGAGCGCATTACCGAACCTTGAAAATGCTTCCCTGGCCCTGAATTGAAAAATGAATGGCCTATTTTTACTTTAATATTCATACATATTCCCCGAATCAAGGTCAGGGAAGCAAAAGAAAATTTTCGACTCCGTGAACTAGGTGATTAAGCTATTCGAGTCATCAACTATGTCCAACTTGATGATGGAAATGCACATTTAAACGTAATTACAAATCAATTTGTCAAGAAGTATGATTTGTAAGTCAAAAATTAAGCTCAAAATACCCTAAGCTTCTATACCCCTTTATTTATAAATAAATGGATAACAGAAAAAGGTGGTTCAATATAAACAGAAAACGGAATAGGAAGACTAAAAAAGCCTTATGTACATGGGAACCTATTTAACCGAGTAGATATTTTATTTATTTGAGTAGATAAAATATTTATTTTAGTATATTTATTTGAGTAGACAAAGAATAAGCCTATGGCTAGGCTAAGGTTAAGCCTAAGCCCAAGGCTAACAAGGAACCCTCGCAGCTTGTGAATTTTCAAATTCAAGATTTTTTCTTAAATTTTATGCCAAACGACTACTTATGATACAAAATGAAAAACCCCAAGTCACAAGAATTTTAGCCACACTAGAACGCAATCTGGGGCTATCCTAATGGTCATAAATAGCCTTTTTAAGGATATTTGGAGCTGTAAAAATCACCTAAAATTAATTTCTTTTTGTGGTAAAAAGTCATATTTCACCGTTTTTGGCTATGCCCAACAACTTCCAAGCATTTTTGGAGCAATTTGAAATTTTTTTGAAAAATCGATTTTGAGAGCAGGATTTTGGGAATAGGATATGCCAGGCAAAAAAATCGATTTTTCAAAAAAATTTCAAATTGCTCCAAAAATGCTTGAAAGTTGTTGGGCATAGCCAACAACGGTGAAATATGACTTTTTACCACAAAAAGAAATTAATTTTAGCCGATTTTTACAGCTCCAAATATCCTTAAAAAGGTTATTTATGACCATTAGGGTAGCCCCAGATCGCGTTCTAGTGAGACTAAAATTCTGGTGACTTGGGGTTTTTCATTTTGTGTCATAAGGAGTCGCTTGGCATAAAATTTGAAAATTCACAAGCTGTGAGGGTCCCTTGTAAGCCTATGGCTAAGCCTAAGACTAAGCCTATGGCTAAGCCTAAGTCTAAGCCTAAGCCTAAGGCTAAATATACTCAGATAAATATTTTATCTACTCAAATAAATAAAGTATCTACTCAAATAATAATATTCCTATGTATATTTGGGTAATAATGAAAAATGTTCAATTTGATTGTAATTAACTAAAGGAATTAAGACAATTTTTGACTTAAAAGCATTCTAAATCCCACGGCTCCGGGAAATTCTTTCTAGCCGGGCAATCTATAGTTTTTATCTAGGAAAGCAAAAGGGCTCGAATTTTTATCAAGAGCCTGCCTCTATATGATTCGTAAAAAAATTTTTTTAAAGTCGCCTTTTTCCAACATTTTTGCTACTCTCATTGTTGGATGTATTAAAGAAACTAAATTTAGACAACTTATTTCAACATTTTTCAAAAATAAAATCTTTGATATCCTACTGTGTAGATTTAATTATATATATGCTACAAAGAATTATACATTGTCTGCATCGAAATTATAGCATCTCTAAAGTACATTTTAGTAATCAAAATGAAATTAGATCCCCTGACTTTTCTAGCTTCACACGCTAAGATATGCGACGCTCCTATTCTGGGATACGTTTTTCAATCTAATATTGTCTGTTGTCATCGTAACCACCAGTGGTAGGCGTATCTTTTAGCATTTATGGATAAAAAAATCATAAAAATGGATGAAATTTTTGTTATAAATTTAGAAATGTTATAGAGGGTGTTCCAACTACAAAAAATCGTAATTTTCCGAGAATTTTCAGCTTAGAAACAAGCATTTGAAAAAAAATTTTGTGCCAATAGTTTAGATTTATATTTGGTGAATTTTCTAGTCATGATCGGAAAAGACCGCTTTGGCAAAAACGGTTAAAAAATTACCAAGATATCAAGTGATGCACTAAATCTCTATAAAATATATTATTCGAGTTAGTTAGTACACTCACAGAACGGAGATTTGAGGGGTTAGCCACCGAAATGGTTTTTGGCTTATTCCCCGAAATAGCGGGGAATAATCCCCGAAATTTCGGGGGTTATTCCCCGCTTTTCGGGGGGTTAACCCCCGACAATTATTTTAGCTCAAAAATAATTAAAAATAAATAAAATTTTCAATGTTGTCTGACTTGCTGTCAAACTTATCAAAAAATAAAAAATTTCAATGTTGTCTGGCTTGATGTCGAATAACCCCCCGATATTTCGGGGGATACGCCCCCAAATTAAATTAAAATAATAAAAGTAAAATTTAAAAAAAAAGTATTTATTTCACAATTAGTGAGTCTTTTTAACGTAAATTGAATGTAGCATGCGAATACACAATTCATATAGATGATGTGATTTTACACCAGAAAAAAATTCATTAGCCGGAAAAACTGATAGGTTTGTCGGGCTGGTAGTATTTTTGTCGTTCCGGTAGGGTTTCAACCAATCTTGCAGGTAGCCGGTTACCGACCAAAATGTCCGTTGGCTGACTACTTGCCAGACCAGTACCAGATTACCGGTTGAAATGAGAATCTTTACCAACCCGAAAAATTTTTTACCGACCAATACTGTGTAAAATTTTTTATCTGGATATATGCAAAAAAGAGCTCCTTATTTTCTTATGAAATCTTGCAAATATTTTCCTTTGAACAACCTGGGAACTATGCATTTCACATTCTTCTACTAAAAAAATTTGTTCTTTGATGATTGCAAAACAAAAATTCGTATTTGCTGTGCTCTAATTGTGTCTTTGTGCATTTAGTCTCGTACACCGATTATGTATTTAAAGCAAAATCACAAAACCTTTTTATTTGTTCCTCGTATAAAGTATTTGTTTTTTCTTTTTTTTTAATAATGATGAATATTTCTGGGTATTCTGAAATCCCATGTGCTTTGGAAGAAGCCCCAAAGAACTCGGGCTTGTCCGCGTCCAGCTACGACTAGAGGGGTTTACAAATAAGATCATAAGATTTTTTCTAACACTCTAATCCCACCCAATATAAATTAAAAACCATAAAATTGAGGAAAAATGGCTTTTTGGCCATCCAGGATATGGTGGAAACAATCTTATGGTAGATCCAGAAGAAGAAATTGTAATTGCCTATGTTACTAACGGATTTAAATCAGGCATGGGAGAGTTGTCTCGAACTTATCGTTTTTTGAGAAATGCAACATTTAACTCGCTTCATAAATTTCCCAAAGAAAATATTTCCGAAGTAAGTATTATTGATGCAGTTGCACCAATGTTGGATTAACATTATTAAAAATTTTTTGTTAGTATACAAGATTCATAGAAATAATTCTATTTTATTAAAGTACCGGGGACCGAGCGATCCGCACTTGGAGGGAGGGGGAGGGAGAAAAAGGGAATCGTTTATACCATTTTTAGATTGATATTTATACGCAAGAACTTTGGGTCACTCTTTATATACCAACGGGTAGCGTTGTTCGGGAGTGCCGCTTAGAGTCACTGTCGGAGAAATCGCGAGCGCGGAGCGCTCAGCTCCCGGTACTATCGTTTTATAAAACTACAAAATGATCACTGCTATCGACAGAATTTATTGACGAATTTAATTTTTTTATTTTTTACCATGCTGCATCTGTCCAATATGGTGTACAATTTAAACTATTTTTAGTAGTTCTAATAAATGGGCATGTCTAAAATATGTTGTCAGCAAAAAATTTATTTACAAACTTACTGGATCGGGACAATTTAAAGGCAGAGCTGGAGCAGTTAAGTTAGCCTTGGTAGTTTTACTTCCTACAGGTTCAACCATATTTCGCCATAAATATGATGAAACACCTGCGTGTCCTTTTTGGGAAAAGTGGAAACAGTCAGGACAGAAAAACGTTAAATCTACTTGGCCATTTTCCTAAAGTTTTGTTTGCCATTTTTAATTTAAAATCTTAGTATCGGAAGTCGAGCACCTACGGCGCTAGAGAATTCTCCAAGGATTACTCCTAGAGGCACTTCGTAATTTTACAAATTTTTTCAAAAAATGCTTTAAAAATTAATATATAATACTTTTTACTTTAAATTCTCCCCCAAAGCGATTTACAAACACTTCTTCCCTCTCCGACCGCATTCGAAAAAGAGAACTTTTTGAAAAAGTAATATGTATCGGTTGCGCATTGAAAATTCTTGAAAACACTTCTCTGTCCCTGAATTCGTCAAAAATTTGATTTTTGAGTTGATTCAGAGTCAGAGAAGCGTCAAAAGTTTTCAAGATTTTTCAATACGCACAATCGATTCCTCGCATAGAAAAGCCTCCTAGAGTCATGTTCGAAAAAATTTTAACAAATTTTTTCGCGAAAATTTGCTCGAAAAATCGCAAAATTACCCTTTTTTGGGTCACGCTGTAAATATGTATTACTTTTACCCAAAGAGCAAAAAATTCAAAAAAAGTCCAATTTCGATGATTAAGTGCCGATCGTCTTCTTTCATCGTCTCCTACAACTTTTGTTTTAGTACTGGGGATTTAAATCAAACGTTCCCGAAATTGTTCGATAGCCTCACAGACAAACATTACAAGTTTAATGTAGTAAGATTACTGTTAATGGTGGCGTTGTAACTTCATTGAAAAATGGTTGTGTAACCAAAGTAAAGTCATCACGTGTATCAAAAGTTCCGTTATCTTCCAATTGTTTTTCATATATTTGATATTGTGTGCATAGCTTTAAAAAATGATTCTCAAACTTTATAAAAGTATCTCTAATTCTTACATTTGAAATTTGCTCATCGGTGAAATTTCCCCATGATTCGCATCCACATTCGTCCCTAAAATTTGTGTAAATGCTGAATGTAAAAATTTGATTTTTATTTGGCTTATTTAAAAAATTCAAATTAATTTTTACACCCTTTTATAATAAAAAAATAAGGTTCTGGGAGACCGAGCGCTTACGCGCTCGGAGGGGATAAGGAGAAATGTTTGTGAAGACTCCGGGCCGCCACTAATTCGTTCGGAAATTTTTGACTTCACTAATTTATCACTAATAACATCACTAATTCCGTTCGGACACATCACTAATAGGCGCGTTTCAGAAACGTTCTGACGCGTTCGGAAACGTTCAGACGCGTTCGGAAACGTTCAGACGCGTTCGGAAATGTTTGGACGAGCGCCTGAACGCATCCGAACATTTCCGAACACATCCGAACGTTTCAGAACGCGTCCGAACTATTAGTGATGTTTCCGAACGCAATTAGTGAAGTTATTAGTGAACTAAAGTCCGTTCGGGAGCCATCCGAACGTATTAGTGGCGGCCCTCCCAAACGCTTCTCCCTCCGAACGTTTCTAGTGAAGCATAAATATGCGAATTTTACAGGATCGATAATTACTGACCCTATTTCACATGCTATCAGATCAGTAATTACCAATCTCATTAAAATTGGCCAATTCGACCCTTTCATGTGGTCAAAATTCAAAAATTCCTTCGGATTGTTGTTCCCCATGCTCGAAAACCCCCCGAGTACAAAAAATCAACCTATTTGGACTTTTTGAAAAATCGATTTTTTCCCTTTGGTCCCCCAAGGGGTAAAAAGTGAAAAAAATTTTGTCTCCGATTTCGACAATTTTGGTGCCAATCGTCTTCTATCATCTTCCCCAACAACTTTTGCAATGGTACTGGGGGTTTAAATCTATCGTTCCCGAGATCGTCTGGCCAGACATACATTACACGCTTAATGTAATAGGATAAAAGATAAAAAGCTTACACGTGCAGAGCTTCGCAGAATACTTGCCCATTGTCTATTCTGCGAATCATTTCGAGATGAAGCATGGTTGTTAGACTAACTAGCACTCTAGGAATTGAATTGTTTACGATTGATATTGCTTCTTTGATATTTTTTGCAAAATTTTCTGGTGTGTTACCCTAGATAAAACCATAGATCAAATTTTAAAATAAAAAATACCGAGTGTCTACAATATCCACAAACATCGTTACCTCCAATAAAAATGTTAAGAAGTTTCCAATCGTTTTCAATATCAACCTAACAATCATTTAATAAAGAATATTTAGTACTGGGTGCAGAGCGCTTCCGGCGCTCGCGGAATCTCCAAGAATGACTTCGAGCGGCATATGTACCTACAGGTACTATAGATACATTGTACCTGTTGATACAGTATGATTTTTTCGAAAAATATTTTTTTGAGGGGTACCCCCATAAAAATAGTGCCGATCGTCTTCTCTCATCATCCCCTACAATTTTTGTTTTGGCGTTAAGGGTTTAAATCAAGCGTTTCCGAGATCGTCTGACAGACTCACAGACAGACTTAACACGTTTAATGTTATAGAAAACAATAAAAACATTACATCTGGGTGTGATAAAACTCTATCGACCAAAACTTGTGCTTGTCCTATTAAATCAGCGGCTACAGCCCCCGGCTGTGCAATATTCAAATAAGCAACTTCGTAAACATCTGATGATCCAATGCCATGAGATTGTCCGAATAAATTAGGGTTAAATTTTGTTAAGATATCTAAAATTTGTATAAAATTTTATACAATCTTTTTACTTGGAATTGTGATATGCTCGTCGAGACCTTTATCTCCACCTGCTAAAAATGCAAGACCTCTATACTGCAAAAGTATTTGTAAGGGATCCGTAGCACCAGCGCCATTTGCCGCCTATATAACAATATAAAAATTTAAATAAAAAAAATACAGTTAAAGAGTCGCCTAAAGCCATGACAACATTAATATCGGCAGGTCGAAGTGAATGTACACTTGTTGGTTTGCTTTTGCTTGGAGCCATTAAACTTCCACCTTTTTGGTCTGTACCACAAGTATAATTAGGAGCACCAAGATCTTGTAAGGGATCTCCCCAATTTGGGCGGCTAAATTTTGGATTTATCTAAGGACCAGTTCACTCGGAAAAAAGTTGCCATAATTTGTATATATTCGGAAAGTTCATGAAAAATGAATCATTTTTTGTTTTTACAGTAAATTCTGAATCGTTATCGTTGTCGAGATAATCGCGTTTAAATATTTGAATTTGTTACAAGCTCTTTGTTGTAATACGCAAACTTTTTTGAATTTTTGCGGAAAAATCGATTTTTGCATCAATCTTTTAAATTTTCATAAAATGAACATTGTAGCAAATTTTATAGCTAAATGATACGAACAAAATGACATCAAAATTATCCAATTTGAACATTGTTTTGGGTTATTGAAACGAAAACATGAATCAGGGTTTTCGTTTCAATAACCCAAAACAATGTTCAAATTGGATAATTTTGGTGTCATTTTGTTCGTCTCATTTANNNTTCAAACGCAATTATCTCGAAAACTACAACGATTCAGAACATGCCGTAAAAATAAAAAATGCTCCATTTTTCATGATCTTTCCGAATATATCATTTTTTCATATGGTTGTAAATTACTGGACTTACAAGGGATGATCCCAACTTGCCAATCTCCAAATTTTTTCAAATCAAGTTTAAAAAATAGCAAAAAAATAGTAGAAACTATGGTGAAAAAATTAGCTGCCGCTTGCTTGTTTTGACCGAGATACGAGGCATGAAAAATTTTTAAAAAATTAAAAAAATGCAAAAACTTATGCCTCCATCCGGGAATTGAACCTAGTCCATAAAAAGCTATAGTCCATTATGCTAACCACTACACTATACTGTCTTATATCTGTAGTGCTTTCGAATTTAACCTATAAATATAAGACAGTATAGTGTAGTGGTTAGCATAATGGACATAGCTTTTTATGGACTAGGTTCAATCCCCGATGGAGGCATAAGTTTTTGCATTTTTTAATTTTTTAAAAATTTTTCATGCCTCGTATCTCGGTCAAAACAAGCAAGCGGCAGCTAATTTTTTCACCATAGTTTCTACTATTTTTTTGCTATTTTTTGAACTTGGTTTGAAAAAATTTGGAGATTGGCAAGTTGGGATCATCCCTTGTTAGTTAGATATAGATGTTTTACTTGGATGCAGTTGAAAGACAAATCATAAGAGCAAAGCAAATTCCTAAAGTTTTAGTTTCTATAATAAAAAATAAAATTACCTCTAAACATATTTAAAACAACGGCAAGGATTTTTGAAGAATTTCAATCAAACACAAATAAAATCTTTTACCTTTTCTCTTCATTTTAAAACAAAGAGATTTTGATTTTTTAACCTCTAATCTTTCTTATCATTTTTAATCCTGCATACAATGTGGTTCTTCAATAAGTCGAATTTATTTTTTAAATATGTACAATGCACAAATTTTGTACACTTTTATACAAAAAAAAGATTTTATGATACAGTCAACTCTCCATATAGTGACACCCCTGACTAGAGTTGACTAGAGAAATTTCAATAACTGATTAATGTAACTTTTTTCAAGATAACCTACTGACTAGTTTGGTTTTTTATGAAGCTAAAATATAGATCTTTAAAAAAATCAAACTAGTCAGCAGGTTATCTTGAAAAAAGTTACACTAGTCAGTCATTGAAATTTCTCTAGTCAGGGGTATCATTATATGGAGAGT
>OZJO01022180.1:0-22399 GCA_900406225.1 Acrobeloides nanus | reverse complement strand
ACTTGTTAGTTTGATTATTTCTATGATAGCTTCAGCTGAAGGTATGTGGATACATATTTTTATCTTAAAAATTTTTTAGTTACGATGGCAAGGGCTTATTTATTTAATGCTGTACCATCACTTCCCGCCAATGGCATGTCAGTAGTAGGAACGATCGATTTTGGGCTAGATGGGAATTCTATAAGGGTATGTTTGTAGCTAATAAACATCATAACATCCATATGCTAAAAAAGAATCAAAACGCTCAATTTGAATGAGATTCACATATTTCCAAAAACAAAATGGCGGTCAATGAGTAAAATTTGCTCCGAATGCGCAAAAAATTGTCGTGATCATTTTTTTATTTTTAGCTTATTTTTTATTTTTTAACCTTCTTTTTAGACCCTCTAACCTCTCTTTAGTAAAAAATAACGCTTTCCCCTCTCTTTACATGTATAGGATTGGGAGAAAGGGGAACAAAAAGTATAGTACAATCAACTCTCGATATGGCTCCCCGGTATAGTGGTCCCTCCCTTCAAGGGGCCACTATACCGAGAGTTGATTGTATAGAAAAATATTATCAAACGTTTAGATAAATGGAACAATTGTTGGGCTTACACCTGGACAACACAATTTTCATGTTCATCAATATGGTGATATGAACAATGGGTGCAATGCAGCAGGGCCTATCTTTAATCCAACTCAAATGAGTAATTTTTATTGTTAGGGGGGTCCATCCTCTAGTGGGTTTCAATATCTCGATCCACATTCGGATTTTATGGTTTTTTTTACTTATTTTTTACGAGAAACAACATATTCTACCCTCAAATTTTGTGAAAAATCCGAAAAAAGCAAAATTAAAATGATTTGAGAGATAGAAAATTGATAAAAATGAAATTCATGCCAGTCAAAATGGCCAGTGAGTGACTAATAAAAGCGTAAAAATTAGGTCTCGTGTCTTTATACTTGTGGTGACATTGAGGATCATGTTTGGCATAAAATCTAATGAATTTTCAAGGACTCATAAAGTCCATGGGACTCATAAAATACTTGGGACTCATAAAATGAGATAGAGCCGATGGACCATCCCCCCTTTAAAGGGGGTTGGGCAATCGTTACCCGTTCTAAAAATTTTTCTCACCTTTGTCTAATTGCAAAAATTTTTTAAAGATTTCAATGTTTAACGAAATCCTAAGTTTTACTAAAATTTTTAATTTAGCTATTTTTTAGACCCAAACAATTATATGAGCCTTGCTGGTACCATTGGTCCAGTTATGGCTAATTCCAATGGAGTTGCTTATGTGAATATAAAGAGTTCTCTACTAACTTTAAATGGTCAAAATTCCGTGATTGGTCGAGGGTTGAATGTACATGAAATTGTAAGCAATCCAAATGATTATCCTGGAACTCCATGTGGTTGTGGAGTTATTGGAATTATTAATGAGCAGTGAATTGATCTTTTTTTCAAATTTTCACAGTCCGATAAATTATAAAAATTTTGATTTTTTGATATACCACCCATGATTTGATTATAAATAAACAATACTTTTGAGTCCCAGCATCACGTAACAGTCCATTTGTATTGTTAAATAAGTGTCCGGTTTTTTGTGCACCTTCTGTATATCAAAGGTTTTCAGATATTAGATAAACATAAAAAGATAAAAGAATAAAAAATTTTTAACGAAATATGACACATGTCATATTTGTCACTTAACATAAACTATGTCACCTGAAGACGAAATTGGTGACTGTTACTCGCCAACACACATGGTGAACAACTTTGTAGAACATCATTTGTAGAACATCATCTTTCAAACTCTGAATCACCAGATTTGATGGAAAAAATTGAGGCGCCAGAAGTTACGCACAGACCTGATACTTGCAAGGCCATTGCTAGGGGAGGGAGGGGGCATCCGAGACAGCTGCCCTTCTGAAATAAAAAAAAATAGGATTTTTGGGCAAAATTTTAGGTTTACTCATTCACCCTCTAATTTTGGTCTTTTTTGGGTTCTGCCCCTCCTAAAATCTAATCCTGGCTACGGCCAAGCATACCTGTAAAGTTTGTGACAAACACAAAATACTGTATAACTTGAAAAAAGCATTCCCCAACACATCATCTTTTCTATTCTTGTACAGCACAACAAATGTTGAAAAATCACATAGCACTGATAGTATAGAAAACGGAATTCCCACAATTAAATAAAACTCCTTTGTAAAAACCAACATTTTTTATAAATCAGGTATACAACGAAGATTGTCCGCTAGAGCTATCAATGAACTGCGCATTTTGGAAGTTCCAAATTTCATATTGGAACTTCTTAAATTAATTTTTCATGCTTCGAAAATGCGCGCAATCGATACTTCGCCTAGAAGTTACCCTAAAAAGTCAGTTTTTAGAAGAAAATCGGAAATTTTTTTCGATTTTTCGAGAATAGGCTATAAATGTTACGTGCCCTTTAAAATGGTTGATAAAATTGAAAAATTAACACCGATTAAAAGCAGCGGACATCTCTTGGTTGTATACTTGACATTAAGTTTTTAAAAAGACTTGTTAGGCTGATATTTTAACCCAGGTGGTAATTATGTGAATTAGAGGTTGCAATATTTAGGCTGTAATTTCTAATTATGTAGATTTGAAAACAATAGTTCAAGCTTTAGAGATTATGAGAGCATAATTGTTATTACACCCACCATCATAGGTATAGCTAGGTTTGTGGGACAGGGGGAGGGTGAGAGTGTAAATTGTAGTTGTAATTTTTGCCTTCTTTTTTAAAGGGAGTGTACTTTGTAGCCGGATCTCGAAAAAATTTATTTTCATAAAAAAGATCCTATTGGGGGTAATTTGATGCGAGAAATCGATTGTGCGCATTCCCAAAGCGTGAAAATGCTCGTCTCGGCGAATTATAACAAATTCTGTATTTATTTTTTTCATCATTGATAAGGCAGTGGATGACTTCCCGAAGCGCTTAAAAAAGTGTATTGAAGCCGAAGGCGGCCATTTTGAGAATAAATAGATAGTTCTTGTTGTTATTATTGTTTTTTATTGTGTTTCGAATAAAAGTTTATTAAATTATAAACAAAAACGCATATAAACATAATATGGACCGAACTTTTGCGCCCCCCCCCCGTATTTTATTTGATATTATTGTCATGATGTTTAAATTATGATTTGAATTTTTTTTGAAAATTTTTTTTCAGGCATTAAAATGAGCAGCTATATTGATAAAATCAATGAAACCTTCTGGAATGAGGATTTTCAACATTGGATTGGCTTCTTTCCATTTGTCGAAAATATTTCGATTTCTAATATTTTAGCGCCATTGTCGCTTTTACTTATGAAAATTTATATGTGTACTTAGCGCCCACTGACTGCATTTTTGTTAGCTCCGCCTCAAAATCAACGTTGAGCTTCCTATTCGACCAATTTTTTCAATAAAATTTATGTACTTAAAGGTCTTGTTGATTACAACATAGCGAACAATTTTAAAATCGTTTATAGTTTAAAATTCATTGCGCATGAAATCATTTAATCTCAACTCTTGGGACTTAAATTGTTTACAGAAGAAACAAAAACCATCAATGTCGAACACTTTTCTAGATTATGTACCTTTCGACTTATTCCTAGATAATTTTGAATTTTCTAGGTTACACTCAGGTAACAAGCGTAACACCAAGTGACAAGCGTGACACTCAAGTGACAAGCGTGATACTCAGATGACAAGAGTGACCGAATCTATCACCTTTGTCGTCTTAGCCAATTATTTGTCCCGTTCGGTCTGATAAATATGACACATGTCATATTTGTCACGTAACATAAACTATGTCACCTGAAGACGAAATTGGTGACTGTTGCTCGCCAACACACATGGTGAACAACTTTGTAGAACATCATTTTCTTTCAAACTCAGAATCATCAGATTTGATAGAAAAAATTGAGGCGCCAGAAGTTACGCACAGACCTGATACTTGCAAGGCCGTAGCTAGAGGACGGAGGGGGGCATCCGAGACAGCTGCCCTTCCGAAGTCGAAAAAAATTGAAAAAATAGGATTTTTGGGCAAAATTTTGGGTTTACTCATCCACCCTCTAATTTTGATCCTTTTTTGGGTTCTGCTCCCCACCCCTAAAATCCATTCCTGTGTATACATTTTCCCTGATTCAATGTGAGCAACATTCAAAAAAATTTTTTGAAAAAAGTTGTCATTTATAAAAAGAAAAAAATTCATATTAAATTATAAGCAAAATTAAAAATCCGATTTTGATCATGAACTTAGCTCAGTGGTAGTGCTCCAAGATTCGAGTCTAAGGGTCTCGGGTTCGAATCCCACTTGAGTCGATTTGATTTTGCCTGCGAAAAAAAGGTTTTCGAGTATATATATGTAATGCAATTATGTGTGTTTTTTAAGAAGTCACTAACTATTTGTGTAAATATTTGCTATAGAAACTTTATTCAAAAAGAAAACTCAAAAATTACATCAAACTTTTTACAAATGCATAAAAAAATTGAATTCAAAAATGTTTAAAAATATCACAGGCAAAAAAGGTCAGTGAGGCGGAAAAGAGACCCGATGAGATTTTCAAGCCGAAAACGTTTGTATTCAATTAGAAATCATTGTCATCTGGCCCGCCAGATTGATAGGTTGGTCCATTGCCATTTTCATAGCCTTGATTTCCACCAAATCCGCCATTTCCACCGAAGCCACCAAATCCTCTTGGGCCTCCGAAACCACCCTGTTGACCACCAAATCCGCCTTGTTGTCCACCAAATCCTCCTGGGCCTCCGAAACCACCCTGTTGGCCACCAAATCCTCTTGGACCTCCAAAGCCACCCTGTTGACCACCAAATCCGCCTTGTTGGCCACCAAATCCTCCTGAGCCACCAAAACCACCCTGTTGGCCACCAAATCTTCTTGGGCCGCCGAAACCACCTTGTTGGCCGTCAAATCCTCCTTGTTGGCCACCAAATCCTCCTGGGCCTCCGAAACCACCCTGTTGGCCACCGAATCTTCTTGGGCCGCCGAAACCACCTTGTTGGCCACCAAATCCATCTTCTTGGTCACCAAATCCTCCTTGTTGGCCACCAAATCCTCCTCTGAAACCACCTTGGTTGCTGCCGAAACCACCATTTCTGCCACGTCCGAAGCCTCCGAAACCTCCATGACTGCCGCCACGTCTACCGTGTTCACGTCGACCGCATTTGGCAAACCAATGGAGCTCACGGCGGATTTGTTGAGTGGTTGAGTTGAGAATGGATCGAATTTGGTCACATTCTTGTGCACGGGTGATAGATTGATCGTTTTGGACTGCCTAAAAATCATTTTGAGTGCGACGTTTCACTTCAATGCA
The DNA here is from genome assembly GCA_900406225.1 of Acrobeloides nanus. NCBI lineage: Eukaryota > Metazoa > Nematoda > Chromadorea > Rhabditida > Cephalobidae > Acrobeloides > Acrobeloides nanus. The sequence continues at coordinate 17,076 of OZJO01022180.1, read as the reverse complement.
CAATACGCCTCCCCTGAATCAGGGAAGCGTTTTTCGCTGTGTGTTATTTTTTTAAATGGCATGTTTTCGATCTAAGATCACGTAAATAAGCGATTAGAATCGATATTTTAGATCAAAATGGATAATAACACAAATAACACACAGGTGTGTGTTGTGTTAGTGTGTTAACACAACACCATTGATGAATTTTCGATGAAAATCTATGGGCAGAAGGATATAAGAATAGGATATATTTACCTCAATCTGTTGGAAGACTTGCAATGCAGCAGTGTCGTTGGCCAACTTTTGTTCTACATATTGTTGGAATTCTTGTTTCTTTTGCTGCCATTGAGTAGTCATGTTTTGGAACATTTGCTAAAAATTAAAATTTTCACTAAAATCGTCCTATAGTCGAAATTTTGTTTTGGCTACCACGGAATTTTTTATTGAATTAGGCAACGTGTACATTGAAACGAAAAGAAACGTGGATATAGCTTTTTTATGCATCCCTGAATGGTCGTATGGCGGGAAAATCAGGAATAGTTAGTACTACAGTCGAACATCGATTTAGTAACAGCGACCACGCAGGAATGCCGGCGGGAAAATTTTGTTTCTTTTGGTAAAAATTTTCCGCCGGCATCCCTTCGTGGTCGTTTTATCCCCCATCGGTGTTACTAAATCGAGGTTTGATTGTAGTTAGTACTAATCCTGATTGTCCCGCCATGCGACCACAAAGGGATGCATTAAAAAAGTTATATAAGGATCCACGTTTCTTTTGTTTTCAACGTCACGTTGATTCCATAAAAAGTTTCGTGGTAGCCAAAAAAATTTTGATTATAAAAATAACGAACCTCAAAATCGCTGCTAATGTTAGCAGCCCATGCGTCCAATTGAGTCTGGATTTCGGCCTTGGTTAAGGTTTCATTTTTGATGATCTCGAAGAAAGCTTGACGTTGATCTTTGGTGAGGTTGCGGAGGAATGGTGGTCCACCACCGCGGCCGCCATGACGGCCGAAGCCACCGCCATGGGCGAAGACAGCAACGAGAACCACAGAGAAGATAATAATAGAATGATAGAGTGCCATTTTTTGTTGAAAAATTCGAGCTGTAAAAATTCAGGAAATTGAGATATGGCAAAAAATTGAAAAAAACGCGAAAAGAATTCAAGGAAAAAAATAAGGTTTATAAAGCAAAATTGGTCATTTTTCACATTTTCCCTGAATCAGGGAAGCGTTTTCGCGCTTCATGAATATGCGCAATCGATTTACCGCATAAAAATACTCCTAGAGGGGTCATTTTTAGCAAAAATTGGATCTCAATTTAAGTAAAAAATCAATTCTAAACTGTAACCCCCATCAAATTAAAAATAGGAATGGAACGGCCCAGATCATTTGATGAAGCTACCCAAATTTCATGCTCCTAAGTACACTTTCAGAGCCCCCACTTAATCTTCATCTAACACAAAGCTAAATCCACTCGAATGATGGCCAGTTTGAATGGCTCAACGTTTTTATACTTTGTTTTTTGCGTTGATCTATGCCACCGAGCACAAAACGGGACTGACAAAGCCTTTTGATTATTTGCGTATTTTTGAGAATTGTCATCGCACTACTGTTTGTTTTCTATTTCCTCTCACAATGTGGGCATCTTTTTTTCACTGCCACTGTATCAAACAGCAATAACGGCGTAAGTTTCGTGCTGATCTATGACTCGTACTTGGCTCTGTGTGTGGATCGAAGCTGCGGTATCCCTTCCGTACCGATCCTAGATTACGCTAAAAATATCGTGACTCCCGTTGCCTGACATACAAATTTAATGTTTTACATAATAGGATTTTTAAAATTCCACACCTGTTCAATTTGCATACAAGGAAAACATCCGTTAAATTTGATGAGTCAACATTTTGTGCCCGAACTATGTTGCTGATCTCTCGATCTTTCATGCATTGAATAATTTCCGGTACAAGAAAAATTTTGTGTCTGCTTATGAATCAACTTTTGGAAATTTTCTGGATTATTTTTTGAATAGACATACTTTGATGAAAATATGATTACAAAAATAAATGTAAGCATATTTTTATCAAGAAGACCAATGACCAAGTGGAAATATTTTTCTAACTTAAAGGACCAATCTAGTGGGAAAAAAGTTGCCAATTTTTGTTGATATTCAAAAAGTTGATGAAAAATGGAGCATTTTTTGTTTTTACGGCATGAATCGTTGTAGTTTTCGAGATAGTTGCGTTTAAAAGTTCATGTGTTCGTTGTAATACACAAACTTTTTTGAATTTTTAAATCGATTATTTAAATTTTCATAAAATAAATATTGTAGCAGTTTTTTATAGCTAAATGAGACGAACAAAATGACACCAAAATTATCCAATTTGAAAATTGTTTTGAGTTATTGAAACGAAAATTCTGATTCATGTTTTCGTTTCAATAACCCAAAACAATTTTCAAATTGGATAACGAAAAATTCTCCATTTTTCATAAACTTTCCGAATATAATCAAAAATGGCTACTTTTTTTGAGTGCTCTCTGGTCCTTTATGATTTGTGAAAATCGCAATTAATTGAAAATCATAAACAAATTGAAAATCAGGGTTTGGCGGGGAATTCAAATTCTAAACCAATTCCAAAAAATAGCTAACTTCAAACGCGATTATCTCGACAATGATAACGATTCAGAATTTACTGTAAAAACAAAAAATGCTCCATTTTTCATGAATTTTTCGAATATATATAAATTATGGCCAACTTCGCTAATTTTAGATTTAGAGTTTTTGAACCCAACCAACTTAAAATTGGTCTATCTCCGCGAATATAAATCTTTTTCCGACGATCGACCACTTTTTGAAAAGCTCTAATAAAGCCCTAAAAACTGAGCTATCGGGAAGCCAGCTACGATCTAATCTTGCAGAGATATGGGTCAATCTTTGTATTTTAGGGGTCAAATTTTTGACGTAATTTTTCAAAGATGGCATCATAACTCCTCCCGGACATCGAATTCACCATATAGTGTCTATATAAAGTTTGTAGCTCGTGATTTGAGGATTCCAAAAGCACCAAAACTATGACGAGATCTTTTATCTAGACCGAGATATAGCAAATTTTAGTGTCGTTGGTGTCCAAAGCAAAGACAAACAAGGCCCATGTGCCGGATATCAAAATCCAATTGAAAAGTTGATGTCAATTCCTTCATTTTCGGACTCAGCATAGTCAAAAACGGGGGTACATGTGAAATTATACAAATCAAACAACTTTTGGAATCCGGGTCCTTCCAAGGGTCGATTTTTATAGAAAGCGGCTTTTAAATAAACTTGTTTAAAATTAGGCCAGCAGTTAATATTTTTACTTTGTCGAGACAAATAAAATGACATTAAAATTATTGAATTTGAACAATTTTTGGGTTATCGAAACGAAAACATGAGATCAGGGTTTTCGTTTCAATAACCCAAAACATTGTTCAAATTCACTAATTTTTGTGTCATTTGATTCGTCTCGACAAGTTATAACAAATGCTGTAACTATTTTTATTGAGTTTTATTTGCAATAGAAACTTTATTAAAAAAGAAAGCTCAAAAATTACATCAAACTTTTTACAAATGCATAGAAAAATTGTGTTCAAAAATTTGTTTAAATATCACAGGTAAAAAAGGTCGGTGAGGCGGAAAAGAGACCCGATGAGATTTTCATAGTCGAAAACGTTTGCATTCAATTAGAATTCATTGTCATCTGGGCCGGTTGGTCCATTGCCATTTCCATAGCCTTGATTTCCACCAAATTCGCCACTTCCATCGGGGCTACTAAATCCTCCTCGTTGGCCACCAGATTCTCCTGGGCCATCGGAACCACCTTGTTGACCACCACGGATGCCGGAACCACTTTGGTTGCCGCCGAAACCGCCCTTTCTGCCACGTCCGGAGCCTCCTTTACGGCCGCCCCCACGTCTACCGCGTCCACGTCGGCCGCCTTTGGCAAACGAATGGAGCTCACGGCGGATTTGTTGAGTGGTTGATTTGAGGATGGATCGAATTTGGTCGCGTTCTTGGGCACGGGTGATAGATTGATCGTTTTGTACTGCCTAAAAAAACATTTGAGTGAATTTTCGATGAAAAATCTTATGGGCAGAAGGGTATAAGAATAGAATATATACCTCAATCTGTTGAAAGACTTGCAATGCAGCAGTGTCGTTGGCCAACTTTTGTTCTACACGTTGTTGGAATTCTTGTTTCTTTTGCTGCCATTGAGTAGTGATGTCTTGGAACGTTTGCTAAAAATTCAAATTTTCACTAAAATCATCCTATAGTCGAAATTTTGTTTTGGCTACCACGGAATTTTTTATTGAATTAGGCAACGTGTACATTGAAACGAAAAGAAACGTGGATATAGCTTTTTTATGCATCCCTGCGTGCTCGTTTTGTTCCCCGTCGGTATTACTAAACCGAGGTTCGACTGTAGTTAGTACTAATCCTGATTTTTCCTCCATACGACCACGCAGGGATGCATAAAAAAGCTATATTCGCATTTCTTTTCGTTTCAATGTACACGTTGCCTGATTCAATAAAAAGTTGGTAGCCAACAAAATTTCGACTATAAGAATAACGAACCGCAAAATCATCGCTAATGTTAGCAGCCCATTCGTCCAGTTGAGTTTGGATTTCGGCCTTGGTCAAGTCTTCATTTTTGACGATATTGAAGAAAGCTTGACGTTGATCTTTGGTGAGGTTGCGGAGGAATGGTGGTCCACCACCACGGCCACCGTGACGGCCGAAGCCACCACCACCGCCGCGGGCAAAGACAGCAACGAGAACCACAGAGAAGATAATAATAGAATGATAGAGTGCCATTTTTCGTTGAAAAATTCGAGCTGTAAAAATTCAGGAAATGAAATATGGCAAAAAAATTGAAAAAGCGCTAAGAATATTCAAGGAAAAAATTGGGTTTTTGAATCCAAATTGGTCATTTTTTGCATTTTTTTCCTGAATCAGGAAAGCGTTTTCGCGCTTCATGAATATGCGCAATCGATAAATAGAGGGGTAATTTCGAAAAAATTGGGTCCCAATTCATGTAAAAAATCACTTCTAAACTGTATCCCCCCATCAAATTAAAAACGGGAATGGAACGGCCCAGATCATTTAATAAAGTTATCCCTAAATTTCATGCCCTATAAGTACACTTTTAGAGCCCCCAAATCCCTCATAAAATAGAAAGCCAAATCCACTCGAATGATGGCCAGCTTGAATGGCTCAACATTTTTATACCCTGTTTTTCGCATTGATCTATGCCACCGAGCACAAATCGGGACAAAAAAAGCCTGTTGATTATTTGCATATTTTCGAGAATTCTCATTGTACCGCTGTTTGTTTTCTATTTCCTGAGCATCTTTTTTCTCCGCCACAATATCAAATTGTGGCAAATTTTTGCTCTGATATGATTCGTACTTGGCCGTGTGTGAGGATCGAGGCTGTGGTTTCCCTTCCGTACCGATCCTAGACCACGCCAAAAATATCGTGCCTTCCATTGCTTGACCTACAAATTGGATGTCTTACACAATGGGATTTTTAAAATTTCCACACCTGTTCAATTTGTATACAAGGAATTAATCCGTTAAATTTTATAGGTCAACATTTTGTGCCCGAACTTTGATGCTGATCTCTCATACATTAATTTTGGCGTGGCGACAGTTGAGGACGGGCACTTGAGGATGAGACATTTGAGGATGGCTATTTGAGGGCTTGACGCTTGAGGACGGGCACTTGAGGACGGGCACTTGAGGACGGATATTTGAGGATGGGTGCTATTTAGAGCCTAAAAAAACATATCCCACCTTAGTTCCTCAATGTTCCGTCCTCAAATGTCCCATCCTCAAATGTCCGTCCAGATGTCCCATCTCAAAATGTCTGACTTCCAACGCAAAAGTTGATCGACACAATGTGAACTTTCATTTTAAAAATTTTGTTCAAAACTGGACTGGTCCTTTAAAAGAAAGAAAAAAGATGATCGTTGTGATTTTTAATTTTTTCAGTTTTTTTCAAACAAATTTAAGGGACACTTATGTTTTGTATATATTTTTTTGCTGTTTCTTGAAGAATTGCGATTTCGATTGTTTCGAAATTAGCCTCGAAATTCGAAGACTCGAAATACGAAATCCGTATTTCGAAGCATCACTAGAATTTAGCATAAAAACGAAAAATTCTCTATTTTTCATCAACTTTCCGAATATAATCAAAAATGGCAATTTTTCCGAGTGATCTGATCCTTTATGATTTGTGAAAAATCGCAATTAGTGCTTATTTTACAACCATTTAAACTTTAGATCAAAGTGCCAAATCCAATAAATTCGAATCCTTCGTCGCTGCAGATTTTTGAGAAATTTTTCGATTTGTGACGAATTTTTCAATTTTCCTTGCTCGATTTGAACATGAACCTGCCCAACGCTCTATTTCGTTTGTATTTGAATTTGTTGACACTAGAGGAGTTTTTAGAGTTTGAACAAACCTATTGAGTAATCTTTAATCTTATTGAAGATACCAGTCAATTGTTGTGTTTTGCTCAAGTACAGATTTTACTATATATTATGTTTATTACTCGGTGTTTAGTTTTCGTTAAATGCCCTCTACCTCGTGTATCTTGTGTACGACTCGCAAAGAAAAAAATCCTCCACAAGCACTGGTTATAACGTTAGCATTTATCGACAGCCGTCGAGAATAACTGAATAATTGATTTTCGTTATTTATTATATATACCAAAATGATCTCTGTATAAAGTTTATATACATGGAAATTTTTTTTAACATATAAAGATCCCGTAAAAATAAGGAGAGCTACTTCGGCTCTTATACCCCTATTGAATGTGGTCTAAAATCGAAAAATTTTATTTTTCGAAATTTTCTCAAAAATGACCCTATTAGGGTAATTTTATGCGGGAAGCACGTTGGCGATGTTGTAAAAGACATCCAGTTTCCGGCAAAAATTCGAATTTTAGTTTTCATTTTTTCCCGAAGTAGCACAAAATGTTGAAAAGGTATATGAGAAAAATGGCACTTTTCAACTTGAAAATCGCAGCATCAATGACACCAAAATTATTGAATTTGAACAATGTTTTGAGTTATTGAAACGAAAACATGAGATCAGGGTTTTCGTTTCAATAACCCAAAACATTGTTCAAATTCACTAATTTCTGTGTCATTTTATTCGTCTCGACGAGTTATAACAAATGCTGTAACTATTTTTATTGAATTTTATTTACAATAGAAACTTTATTAAAGAAGAAAGCTCAAAAATTACATCAAACTCTTTACAACTGCATAGAAAAATTGCGCTCAAAAATTTAAAAAATATCACAGGCAAAAAAGATCGGTGAGGCGAAAAGGAGACCCGGTGAGATTTTCAAGCCGAAAACGTTTGCACTCAATTAGAATCCATTGTCATCTGAGCCGGTTGGTTCATTCCATTTCCATAGCCTTGATTTCCACCAAATCCGCCATTTCCACCGAAGCCACCAAATCCATCTTCTTGGCCACCAAATCCTCCTTGTTGGCCACCAAATCCTCCTCTGAAACCACCTTGGTTGCCGCCGAAACCACCATTTCTGCCACGTCCGAAGCCTCCGAAACCTCCATGCTCACCACCACGTCCACCGTGTCCACTTCGACCGCATTTGGCAAACCAATGGAGCTCACGGCGGATTTGTTGAGTGGTTGAGTTGAGGATGGATCGGATTTGTTCACATTCTTGTGCACGGGTGATAGATGTATCGTTTTGGACTGCCTAAAAAAACATTTGAGTGAATTTTCGATGAAAAATCTTATGGGCATAAGGGTATAAGAATAGGATATATACCTCAATCTGTTGGAAGACACTCAATGCAGCAGTGTCGTTGGCCAATTTTTGTTCTTCACGTTGTTGGAATGCTTGTTTCTTTTGCTGCCATTGATTAGTCATGTTTTGGAACATTTGCTAAAAATTCAAATTTTCACTAAAATCATTCTATAGTCGAAATTTTTTGGCTACTACGGAACTTTTTATTGAATCAGGCAACGTGTACATTGAAACGAAAAGAAACGTGGATATAACTTTTTTATGCATCCCTGCGTGGTCGTATGACGAGAAAATCAGGATTAGTTAGTACTACAGTCAAACATCGATTTAGTAACAACAACCACGCAGGGATGCCGGCGGGAAAATTTTGTTTCTTTTCTTTAAGTAAAAATTTCCCGCCAGCATCCCTGTGTGGTCGTTTTGTCCCCCGTCAGTGCTACTAAATCGAGGTTCGACTGTAGTTAGTACTAATCCTGATTTTCCCGCCATACGCAGGGATGCATCAAAAAAGCTATACCCACGTTTCTTTTCGTTTCAATGTACACGTTGCCTGATACACTAAAAAGTTCCATGGTAGCCAAAAAAAAATTTTGACTATAAAAATAACGAACCGCAAAATCGCTGCTAATGCTAGCAGCCCATGTGTTCAGTTGAGTCTGAATTTGGGCCTTGGTCAAGTTTTCATTTTTGATGATGTTGAAGAAAGCTTGACTTTGATTTTGGGTGAGGTTGCGGAGGAATGGTGGTCCACCACCACGGCCACCGTGACGGCCGAAGCCACCGCCATGGGCGAAGACAGCAATGAGAACCACAGAGAAGATAGTAATAGAATGGAAGAGTGCCATTTTTCGTTGAAAAATTCGAACTGTAAAAATTCAGGAAATTGAGATATGGCAAAAATTGAAAAAACGCGAAAAATATTCAAGGAAAAAATTGGGTCTATGAAGCAAAATTGGTCATTTTTCGCATTTTCCCCTGAATCAGGGAAGCGTTTTCGCGCTTCATGAATATGCACAATCGATAAATATCCCTAGCGGGGTAATTTTTCGAAAAAATTAGGTCCCAAATCACTTCTGAACTGTATGTTCCATCAAACTAAAAGCGGAACTGGAACAGCCCAGATCATTTTATGAAGTTATCCCCAAACTTCATGCCCTATAAGTACGCTTTCAGAACCCCCATTTAATCCTCATAAACCAGAAAGCCAAATCCAGTCGAATGATGGCAATTTGAATGGCTCAACATTTTTATACACTATTTTTCGCATTGATCTATGCTACTGAGCACAAATCGGGACCAACAAAGCCTTTTGATTATTTGCGTGTTTTCGAGAATTGTCATTGCAATGCTGTTTGTTTTCTATTTCCTCTCGCAATGTGGGCATCTTTTTTTCCCGCCACAGTACTAAACAGCAATAACGACGTAACTTTCGCGCTGATCTATGACTCGTACTTGGCCGTGTGTGCGGGATCGAGGCTGTGGATTCCTTTCCACACAGATCCTATATCACGCAAAAAATATTCAACATGTTTTCCTTTGCCTGCCCTACAAATTTGATACCTTACACAATAGGATTTTTTAAATTTCCACACCTGTTCAATTTGCATACAAGGAAAACATCCGTTAAATTTTATGAGTCAACATTTGGTGCCCGAACTTTGATGCTGATCTCTCGATTTCTCATACATTGAATAATTTCCAGCATGAGAAAAATTTTTGTGTTCCTATGAATCAGCTTTATGGAAATTTTCTGAATTATTTTTTGAATAGACATACCTTGATGAAAAATATCCTTGATGAAAATATCATTACAAAAATAAATGTAAACGTATTTAGCAATAAGACCAATAACCTAGTGCAAATATTTTTTCTAACTTATTGAAAATATTTTGCTTCTGCAAGATTTAAGAATAATAATGACATTTCTATCATTTTTTAGCCTTTATTTGTCTCAAACAAGTCATATAAGCGCGTAATACTAGAGGTGCATAAGTTATAAAAGTGTAGACTAGGGGGGGAGGGTGATGCTCAAAGTTACAAAAAGTAACAATTTTGTCACCAGCCTTAAACATGCGAATTTTGGGCACAATAAAATTTGTCTGTGGTAAAAATTGTCCATTGTTACCACAAACAGATAGATTTTTATCGTCCTCAAAATTCTTATAAAATCATAGATGGACGACTGGATAATCAGAATCCATAAGATTTTTTTTTTGACTCGACTTTAACTACTTTTTTATAGTGAAAATACTGTATACCTCAAAAAACTTTTCACGTGGGTCGTATTTTTATGCGGTTTTTTGCCACTAATATAGAGTTTCACATGTGCTAATATTTTTAGAACAAGACTTTCGATTAAACTTGAGTTAATCGAGTGTAGTACTTTGTTAAACTAGTCAAAAATCATTCGATTTTGGCAATTTTTCGATTTTTGATGAATTTTTTGATTTTTAACGAATATTTGATATAAAATTTTCAATTGTCGAGAGCGCGCATGTTTTAAAATGACTGAATATAAAAATGATATGATTCTATTGTTTTCGGGTACGCTGAACACGATGGCAGCGTTTTTTCATTCCAAGATGCATACCTACAGGACCTAGAGCACATTGAAAATATAACAATTTGTGGTAAAATCACATTTTCCTTTCCAGATCTCGAGAATGTTTCCACCCTGTTATTCGCTTAGAATCTTGATCAGCGCATCAAAATACAGATATGCGCAAATTTTCATTCAATTTGAATGAGAAAATTAAAAAGTTCGATTTGCGCGAGGATCGAACCCTCGACCTTATGCGCGAAAAATTTTTTTGTTCCAATTTGGAAAAAAATTATATATTTGGAATCCGGACAGCTTATACAGATAACAATTTTTAAAGTTTTTTAGGCAGAAATATAGTGTGCGCATTACCGAATTAAATGACTTTTCAGATAATATTCATAGGCTACAAAGGCGTTGTGTTATGTTTTAATTGTTATGACGATCAAGTATTCATTATTATATTATGCCGCGGCTCTCGAAGCTGTAAATAAAGTAAAGTAGACAAGAACCATATAAAACAACAAAACTTGACAAATAATTTGCATACAATAAATCAACAACACAAATACCTAATAATATTTATTTCGAAATCCTGTTAAACCTTGTTTGGCTATTTGTTCTGCTGGGAGAATTTTTCTTTTCTTTTGGATTCTCGTTGAACCACATGCTCAGCTCTGTCATATTCCATTCTCGGCATATTTGTGTCTCATTGTCATAATAGTAGAGCATTGGACAAGTGCATGTATATCCTCCACATTTGTTCACACAAGTATTTATTCCTTTAGCACGATTATCGCCTTCTCCTGAAATTTATAGCCGTTAAGAATTGGTATAAGCAGAAAAAAATTTCTGTTTTGGCTAAAACGGTGGGCCTTTTTGGCTAACGGCGGACAACATTTATATAAGAACCCAACAAAAAACCATTCATAGGGGTCTCAAAAAAGACAGTTTCAGATTTTAAATAGAGCATTTAAAAATGAGTTTTTATTTTTTTTAATGCAATTTTTGTTGAAAAAATGGAAAATTTTGAACATTTTTGGCTAAAAAATGGAAAATTTTGCCCTCTCCCCTCCCACGCAAAAGTGTCCGACCCCACCCCACGTAGAAATTGACAACCCCTTTGTCCACCTATGGTTTGAACTCAGCACTTTAAGCACAAAAGACCAGTCAACAACTACTTTTACTTAACTGTAGACAATAAAAAATTCCAAAATCTTCATCAGNAAGTGTCCGACCCCACCCCACGTAGAAATTGGCAACCCCTTTGTCCACCTATGGTTTGAACTCAGAACTTTAAGCACAAAAGACCAGTCAACAACTACTTTTACTTAACTGTAGACAATAAAAAATTCCAAAATCTTCATCAGCTCATTGTTAAGAGGAGACAAAAATCGAGGCTAACCTGCACAATTCACATAAATACACTCGTCCACATCCACACACATCCGAACCTCGAAATCGTAATACATTCCCACGTCCGTGCAATCACAACTTCTATTCCACTGGTTGTTCATGATTCCAACGAAATCGTTGTTAAACTCATTCTGAAAAAAATCGACTTTTACAATACACATATAAAATGCTGGGAGCTAGTTCACTGTGTTGGCTTCACTTATCATGGTCCTTAAAACTTCGTTTTTGATATCAAAAAACGAAGTTTTTAATTCAAAAAATGAAGTTCTTCAGTATTTTTTTAATAGATTTTCACGCAAAAATAACATCACCAATGTGTTTCTCGACTAAAAAACCCTAATAGGATGTTTTTTCGGTTGATTTTAAAAGGAAAAATTCGACTTTTGGACCATGATAAGTGAATTCAACAAAATGAACTAACTCCAAATGCTGCTATACCTTGATTTCACACTTGGTAATGCTTATATTGGCGGTAGTAGAGCACTGCGACATTATTGTATTTTCACAATCCGTATTACAGTTTGCTCTTCGCGGCATTCCACAACATGGATCTGGACAGAAACTTTAAAAGAGAAGGGCCGAATGAGGCGAGTTATCGCAAAAATTTTCTTTTCAAAATTTTTTCAACAAACGTAAAAAATGTTCAAAACGATGAAAAAAACTGTTTTCGAGGAAAAATCGAAAAAATGTTTTTTTGGCCTTGTTTACAGAAGTTTCAATCAAAAAACACCTAAAAATGGCCAAAAAACACCCTAAAAATTTTTTTCGATTTTTTCTCAAAAACAGTATTTTTTCCATCATTTCGAGCATTTTTTACTTTGTCAAAAAAATTTCGCGATAACTCGGCCCTTACATGTTCAAACATTTAATATATACAGGGTGAGTAAAAAAGTGCACTTTTGTGATTTTTTACATGAATTAGGACCTGATTTTTCTTCTTTTTTCTCAAATGATCTCTGTGAGGGTTATTTCAGCTGGTTCCTGATCTTTTCCTTCTAATCATTCTCTATATCTTTTCATTCTCAATGGTAAAACACTACTTCATAATGTTTGATCTTATCCACGTGGATCATCGTCATATTTTGTTCCGTCAAACCTCGTATCGTTACATTCGGTCTTTTAACACGGTAAACAGAAGGTCGCTAGTTCGATTCCAGCATGAGGCACCATATCGTAAAGAGAAGACCTTGCTACATCGTGGTTTATTGTCTGACACACTACAACATAACATATTCTCCTTTTATAATATAGAACCGGTTATTCTCTCACTACATACCTTTCTTGAGCACATCTAAAATTGGCATCCTTATGTTTTGCTCCATTAGGGTCATCGAAATACCAGTGCGGAATATTCAAGCCATTAAATCTCAACGAGCGATGTGTGATCCACTATGCAAATGATTGGGTTATTCCAAAAGTTAGCGGAATTTTTTATCATGATTTTTAGACCCAAAATTTTTTTCTAAAAAGGACCCAATTAGTAACGTAGCTAGGGGGGAGGAACCCGGGGTGGTCCCCCCAAACCTGAAAAAACCATAAGAGTCCCCTCTTATGTTTTGGCCAGCCGAAAGCTGACCAACTTAAAAAAAGGCAAATTTTGGGGGTTGGTTCCCCCTCCCATTCCTGGAGTCTGGCTACGCCGCTGACCCATATAGAGGTAATCTTATGCCGATTGCGCGTATTCCCGAAGAGTGAAAAAGCTTCCTTGACCCTGATTCAGGGAAAGTCGTGGATGTATTGAAAATGAAATAAAATTCGAATTTTCGCCGGAAAAGCAACTATCTAGGTATTTTCCTAGGCGCCGAATCGATTGCGCGCATTGAGGCATAAAAAAATTTCTATGACACTGATTTAAGCGATTTTCGATATGAAATCTTTTTAGGAGAGATACCTCTCCATAAGACTTATAGTGGTCATAATCAAAAATTTTCTTCAGATTCGAGTTTACCATGTCAAAAGCTCCCCCTCCCCGAATACAAAAAATCAGACGGTTTGAAAATTAGAGTTTTTACCCATCAAGGAGCAAAAAATTCGAATTTTCAAAATTTTTTTAAATCGTCTAATTGTTTCCGGTCCAAAGATCATGATAAAAAAATTTCGCTAACTTTTGGAACAACCCAATAATAAAGGATTTCAGTAAAACTAAAAGAATACCTTTATGATATCACTTTGGTTATTCTCTTTTCCGTTTTCGTCATAACTCGTATCCGGACCATATTCGCAATACGGCAACTTTTCCATGATGGACAATCGATTCATGGCCAGCCAACAGAAAAAGTACTGAGATGTCGTTTCAAAAGAAAATGTTGAGCCATCCACGTAGTTCTTGAAATTTTCTTCGCTGAAAATTTGAAAATAGCGTTACATTTTTTAGATTAAGAAATCTTATATAATACGTTATGTGCGAGTGACGGACTAACTTTTGATGGTTAAACCCAAACTGCCATGGGCATTATTATTAGAGAACGAAATTCCAAGGCATTTGACATTAAAATAAAGGGGGCATCCCCCAAAAGGTTCCTCAGAAAATTGGGTATGGGGAGTAAGCTATATACACTGTGTTCGCTGTACAAGTTTTTTGGGTGTTCCCACTTTTTGTATGTTTCGGGTTGCCGTGTTCGAAGTTTATATAAAAAAACACAAAGACTCACTTAATCTCGAATTTTTCACCAATTTCTTTATTCAAGCTATCATAGTCTAAAGGTTCGTCACTAAAATAAAATTTACGGAAATATATAAAAGTCAATCCCCTCTCCTGCACTTACACTAGAAACATGATTGAAACAGACTCCTGGATTTTTCTGTAAATATACTCAACACATTTCTAAAAAACACAAATTTAGTGTGCAAAAAATTCATCAAAGCATACAACAAAACTTTGTATTTCATCATTCACTAAACTGCAATTTGTCCAAATATCTTCATGAAACGGCACAGGTGTATCCGGAAATTTCTTCAATCCTTCACGACGTCCATCTGGCCAATAAATATAGCGGCGATAAAGCTTCAAGTATAGCGCAAGTTTTCCGAGCTTGTCTATGGTTGTGTACCATTCTGAGGTTGAAAGAGTATGGATTTGTCTTAAAACAAATTTGTTGAATCTATAATTTTTCGACTGCGGCACTAATTTTTGCTGAAAGATTTTTCCCTCGAAGAGAAAATGTAATTTTTTTAATCCCACGTTTTTGACTAATCCACAATCAATTTTGAGCAAACTGTTGGCAAGGAAATAATAGAATGACATAAAACTCTCGAAACCTTACTTTTGAAGAGTATCGATAAATGCATCGTTCAACTTAAAGACATCTATGCACTCATTTTGCCCTTTTCCATAAGAAATCTTCCTATCACATTCATCAGCCGTAGTCGTAATCTGGGATTCTGTGGTTGTATTCTGAGATTCGGAATAAGAAAACGATGAAATTAACATAAAAACAAAGAAGAATCTCGTCCAAAAGAGCCTCATTTTTCTTAAAAAACGAAAAAGAAATTAAAAAGACAAACAGTTTCAAAGTAACAAAAATTAGCTTTCCAATGCAATTAAAAAGTAGAGGCAAAGGGACGTTATAAACTCTTTTCATGGTGAGAAAAAAGTGACAGAAATGTTCTGCCAGGCTTTCCACTAAACTTCCGTTATCAGAATCTTCATCTGAATGCCAAAACATTAAAGGGGGTGCAAATTAGGGCCCTTTCTCCAAAAATTTTTTTGAAAATTCTAGGGGTAAAAAATTGATTGCGCACATCCCCGTCGCGTGAAAATGGCTAATACACATTTGACCTCATTTTTTGTCGATTGCCATTTTACGTTGGCCTGGGGTCAAATGTGTAATTTTGAGAAAGGTCAAATGTGTATTAGCCGTGAAAAAGCATCCCTCAAAATGTCCTAGGACATTTTGCCCCGAAATTTCGACCCGATCAAAATGTCCTAGGACATTTTGAACGGTTCAAGGGAAGCATATGTATTACAGATAAGATTTCTTCCCTTCTTTCGGGTCCTTTACGGCATGGCGAAGTCGTTCAACTCTTTGGCATCCATTTTCATGTCTTCGGCGTCGTTCATCCTTCACATACTCGCAGGTTCCGTAGCAGCATGACGACGGTGTTCATCTGAATGCCAGAACATTCACAATTCATCACCTATTTAACTATCACTGTCAGATGAATCCATTTGTTATCCTACTACTACTATAAATTTGTTNCGATCTCTGAATGCCAGAACATTCACAATTCATCACCTATTTAACTATCACTGTCAGATGAATCCATTTGTTATCCTACTACTACTATAAATTTGTTAATAAAAGAAACAATTAGAAATACACACGTGTAAAACATGTCCACCCCTTGCCTACGGCACTGGTACACGTGTCAAACTATTTTTTATTGATAAAGTGCTACATCCAACAGGACAAGTTACAGCACAATGATAAAATACCATAGTAAAATAAAATACAATAATCAGATACAGCAAGATAGTCCAAAATAATGATATAGATGTTATCAAATGCTTTCTTCCATCCGGCGATATTCTCCATTTTGTAAAAGGGCATCGTAGGCGTTAGCAGAGTTGACTGCGTTCTTGAAATTTTGGATGTTGTTGATACGGCGTAATTCCACTGGGGTATTGTTTCCAAGTTCTTCGAATTCAGGGAGCTTGTTTGATGAGCATCCAAATAGGTACTAGGAATGGCCAAGACGTATTTGCGTTTAAGTCGAGAGAATCTTGTAGCGTGATCACACCGCCTGGCATCGGGGTAATTCCTTTGGCATACTTGAAACCTTGTGTCGATCTTCTCTCCAATGCTGTTTGTCCAATTGGTTTCCACTTGAGTTTCTTAAGGAGCGAGTTGTATCCCGAAGCTTATTTGTACGCATAAACTGGAGACCGATCGCTTTCGGTCTCGCGTTCCGAGTGAGCAGCGCTCGGCCTCGCTTCCGTACTTCTCAAGCGGCGCTCCGAACATTGCTTCCGACCGGTTCATCTGCATCTTTATGTGTCGAAAAGAATGAACTTGTTACTTATAATCTGAACTATACCACTGAACATGGTATTCCTGATACTGGGTACATTCCTAAGTTGAACCGTGCGGATCTGTACTGATCAGTACGGATCCGTATGTTGACAGTGATCAGTACGGATCCGTACGATTCAACTTAGGAATGCACCCACTGTTGATTTGTGACATTATTTACTGTTGCAATAGTTGTTACTCAATTATTATTTGATATGCTTTGCAAAATTTATTCAAAAATTAAAAAGTAAAACAAAAATCAAAAAGTGAATATTAATCATTCAGCAAAAAAAATTTCAACACGTATAATTA